>OZ023215.1:48950497-49090999 GCA_963995525.1 Escarpia spicata
AGTGTGTATAGGCTGCACACAACCTTGTCTATATCTCATATCCATATCCACAGTGTGTATAGGCTGCAGACAACCTTGTCTATATCTCATATCCATATCCACAGTGTGTATAGGCTGCACACAATCTTGTAATTGTCTCATATCCATATCCACAGTGTGTATAGGCTGCACACAATCTTGTAATTGTCTCATATCCATATCCCCAGTGTGTATAGGCTGCACACAACCTTGTCTATATCTCATATCCATATCCACAGTGTGTATAGGCTGCAGACAACCTTGTCTATATCTCATATCCATATCCACAGTGTGTATAGGCTGCACACAATCTTGTAATTGTCTCATATCCATATCCACAGTGTGTATAGGCTGCACACAACCTTGTCTATATCTCATATCCATATCCACAGTGTGTATAGGCTGCACACAACCTTGTCTATATCTCATATCCATATCCACAGTGTATATAGGCTGCAGACAACCTTGTCTATATCTCATATCCATATCCACAGTGTGTATAGGCTGCACACAATCTTGTAATTGTCTCATATCCATATCCACAGTGTGTATAGGCTGCACACAACCTTGTCTATATCTCATATCCATATCCACAGTGTGTATAGGCTGCAGACAACCTTGTCATTGTCTCATATCCATATCCACAGTGTGTATAGGCTGCACACAATCTTGTAATTGTCTCATATCCATATCCACAGTGTGTATAGGCTGCACACAACCTTGTCTATATCTCATATCCATATCCACAGTGTGTATAGGCTGCACACAACCTTGTCTATATCTCATATCCATATCCACAGTGTGTATAGGCTGCAGACAACCTTGTCTATATCTCATATCCATATCCACAGTGTGTATAGGCTGCACACAATCTTGTAATTGTCTCATATCCATATCCACAGTGTGTATAGGCTGCACACAACCTTGTCTATATCTCATATCCATATCCACAGTGTGTATAGGCTGCACACAACCTTGTCTATATCTCATATCCATATCCACAGTGTGTATAGGCTGCACACAACCTTGTCTATATCTCATATCCATATCCACAGTGTGTATAGGCTGCAGACAACCTTGTCTATATCTCATATCCATATCCACAGTGTGTATAGGCTGCACACAACCTTGTCTATATCTCATATCCATATCCACAGTGTGTATAGGCTGCAGACAACCTTGTCTATATCTCATATCCATATCCACAGTGTGTATAGGCTGCACACAATCTTGTAATTGTCTCATATCCATATCCACAGTGTGTATAGGCTGCACACAACCTTGTCTATATCTCATATCCATATCCACAGTGTGTATAGGCTGCACACAACCTTGTCTATATCTCATATCCATATCCACAGTGTGTATAGGCTGCACACAACCTTGTCTATATCTCATATCCATATCCACAGTGTGTATAGGCTGCAGACAACCTTGTCTATATCTCATATCCATATCCACAGTGTGTATAGGCTGCACACAACCTTGTCTATATCTCATATCCATATCCACAGTGTGTATAGGCTGTAGACAACCTTGTCTATATCTCATATCCATATCCACAGTGTGTATAGGCTGCACACAATCTTGTAATTGTCTCATATCCATATCCACAGTGTGTATAGGCTGCACACAACCTTGTCTATATCTCATATCCATATCCACAGTGTGTATAGGCTGCACACAACCTTGTCTATATCTCATATCCATATCCACAGTGTGTATAGGCTGCAGACAACCTTGTCTATATCTCATATCCATATCCACAGTGTGTATAGGCTGCACACAACCTTGTCTATATCTCATATCCATATCCACAGTGTGTATAGGCTGCAGACAACCTTGTCTATATCTCATATCCATATCCACAGTGTGTATAGGCTGCACACAACCTTGTCTATATCTCATATCCATATCCACAGTGTGTATAGGCTGCAGACAACCTTGTCTATATCTCATATCCATATCCACAGTGTGTATAGGCTGCAGACAACCTTGTCTATATCTCATATCCATATCCACAGTGTGTATAGGCTGCACACAACCTTGTCTATATCTCATATCCATATCCACAGTGTATATAGGCTGCACACAACCTTGTCTATATCTCATATCCATATCCACAGTGTGTATAGGCTGCAGACAACCTTGTCTATATCTCATATCCACAGTGTATATAGGCTGCACACAACCTTGTCTATATTAGTCATTACCATAGGAATATCTAGTTCAAGGGCACAACAAAACGAATAATTATACTTATTTAATATCGGTGTAGATGGCGAAAGTCGTCAACAAATGATTGAAATCTTATGCAGAATAATTCATAGCTCTTAAAAGGACCCTCTAAAGAGATGTCCCGTATTGCAACATCAGCAATTCACAACAATTCCCCGACAAATTTAAGAATCTATAATAACCATCTTCAATCTTCAGAACACATGTAATTGGCCTACCAAATCACATTTGCAACGATATTCATTATTAATTAATACTAATCATTAAGCGATTTCATTAGGTCTTTTGTGGGTTATTTATTATTGGCAATGTTTGCTAGCTGATAATAACTAAGCCGATTTATCGGCATAGATCGTCTTCCGTTTAAAATACATATGGCATTCGGTCTTGTAACACTGGTTTTTTCCAGGAAGTTCGATCCAGGAAGTCTTACGAAAGCACCAGATAAATGTACCAGGAAGTATTAAAAGAACACCTGATCCAATAACCAGGAAAGTACGACACGTTGGATCTTGTGCTGTGTGTGTGTATGTGTGTGTGTGTGTGTGTGTGTGTGTGTGTGTGTGTGCGTGTGTGTATGTGTGCGCGTGTGTGTGTCCCAATAGCTGGCTTTTGATGTATATATGGCAGGGCTTATCATGTTATCTCATAACAAGGTACTTTTCAATATAACAATGAATACTGATTTTCCATACGAGAATGTGATCGAAGTTTCATACTTATGTAAACACACACAAGCATCCAGCGTCGTCAGGTAGTCAGCGTAACTATGCAAACTTCCTCCTTGATTGTGTCGATTGCGGCATTGTGTTCAGTACTTTGTCTGAAAAACAGATATAGGCCAGTCGCATTCTACTCGAGTGACAAGCAAGGCGGTGATTGCAGCTTTACAGATCGGCACTATAACGAAATGATATACTGTATGTTTTGTCCACGTTCCATTCAAAAGCACTGGTGTGCAACCACGGAAATCAATGTGCACGTATACGGAACATTGTTTTTACGCGTAAATAATGCAGCGCATTGATCAGTTAATACACGGAAAAATCCATAAGCTGGCCGCTAAATCGCACAGTGCAGGTGGATTCTAAATTGCTCACACAACAGCGTGGTGACTAACAGTGTCTGTATTTGTGTTGTCACATCTTAGCTGACCGTCGGCGGAGACACACGCATATGACAAAACTGCTGCCTGGACATAATGATGATTTGCAAAGTAAAGATGTGCACAACTATGTGGAGCAGTGTCGGGATTGCTTCACTCTGTTGCCTTCTGTTTGCAACGGTCGCCGCTCAAGACGCCTGCACGCTGGAGACTAACTTTAAAGACGACGACTTCCCCTGCAGAAAGTTGCTCCGATGTCATCAGCCTGCGAGTTGGAGCTCTCTACGTTCCGAGCTAAAGACGAAAAGCTACTCCCATCGACTGTGCGCCATTGTCATCGACTGTGCGAACACGGTGACAATTTCAAACGTCGACTTCCAGGCGATCGGCGGACGGTTTGATCGAGTTCTTAACGTCACCATCTCACGATGTAACACGACACGGGTTCGGCTGGCTGACGACATGTACTTTGTGGTGGAGGTGGATCTCAACGGGAACGCGTTCGACTCGCTCGACTTCGTGCAGGACTGGATGAGTCAAGAGTTTGAAATACTTCACTTCTACAGAAACCGAATCAGTAGTATTCGCAAAACCGATTTCGAGAGGTTTTATCAACTTTCAAACGTCATACTCGACTCAAACCTCATCGTTGATATAGAAGCGGGAAGTTTCGACGGCAACCAACAATTACAGAGTATCAATTTAGCCAACAATCACATTGCAAATCTCGTACAGGACATGTTGCGAAACATTAAGGAATTGAAAACTGTAAATTTGGCCTCGAACAACATAACTAGTTTAGGCTCCGGTGTGTTCGTTAACATCCACCTCGAGTCGCTAGATCTGTCTCACAATGACATCACTATCGTGCCGGACTCTGTCTTCGTTGACACTTCCGTTATCTCTCTGAACTTATCCAACTGTCGAATCGGGAACATTCCGTCTGGATTTTTGTCAAGCTTGCGACTGAATCTAACCACGCTTGACCTGTCCAACAACGACATCGGAACTTTGACTTCCCACGCCTTCGTCCATCTCTCACATCTGCGCGTGGTTGATCTATTCGGAAATCGACTGACAACGATCGAACAATCGATGTTCCCTGCACGTATCGCAGAAATACATTTAACATCAACGAAATTTCGATGCTGTCGTCTGTTATGGCTGCAGAAACTAATGAAAAGAGCGTCTTCCAGTGATGACGTCGGGTGTGCTTATCCTTTCGTCACCCAGCTGTCAAAGTATTTGGACTCTAGTTTCGACTGCGCAGAACCGCAAATGTTCCCGGTAACAACAACGACCGTTGACGCAACCAGCACACAGGCGACATGTGTGGCCAGAGGGGTTCCGGCGCCTAACGTAACACTGAGGACGGACGATGGAGCTTACGCCGCTGACGCAGTCGGGGCTACAACAGTGGCCCTGAACCTCAACGTCTCCGTCAGTCTTCGGCTTCCGGACACGGATGTTCGAAAGTATCAATTGGTCTGCGTCGCCGTGAATGGCGAAGGTACTCGCCAGGTGTCGCTGTTGTTATCCACTACGGCGTCCGCACCGACAACGTCAACAACATCAACAGCATCAACAGCAACGACGACGACGACGACAATAACACCATCACCACCACCACCAACAACAACACTATCAACAACAACAACGCAGTCGACGACAACACAACCACCAACAACAACACAGTCAACAACAACGCAATCAACAGCACCAACAACAACACCATTTGTCAGCACAAAAACGGCACTGATGATCTTCTTTGCATGTGTCTGGTTTATCGTATTAGTCGCCGTCGCGTTCGTGTTTTATCGGAATCGTCATCAGTGGTTGGTCAAGCGCAGTAACCGCGTAACGGAAGTGGCGGGCAACAATGACTCCGTAACATCCGACCGTAACTGCGGCAACAGGGAACTTGCGCTCGCAGCCCCACCTGCCGACCAACGACCGCGTCACAATGTCTGCAGCAATCCGACTAATAATGTGATGTTCACTACATTCAACGCCACATTGTCGAATTGTTACACTTTTCCCGGAGACCCCCCACCCCAATACACGTCACTTTCAGACGTTTGCGGGTACGACGCGTCCTCGGAACACGACTACACCCGCCTGGATATGACAGGGGTCGGGGGTTCTCAGATTGCCTTAGTTACTCCGGAGAATGTCGCAGAGGAGAATGCAGACGTAAAAACAAGTTCTGGATGTGACGATGGTGGTGCCGCCTCGAGGGTTGGCAGGTACCTGCTGCTTGAGCCGCTGTCAAAGTAGCCGTAGTGTATTTATCAGGATAGTTAATGTAACTTGCTTTGTTTGTTTGATAAAGAAGACAAACTTAGCACATTCTCTTGGTAGAAATCCGTATTTTCACTTCAAATTCTGTATCATGTTTTCATTGGGTAACCGGATCATAGTATTCTTATGCTTTTCAAGTGTCGTTATCTGCCAGGAAACTATTATAATATACCTCATCAACCAAAATTTACTGCACTTTGTCGGAAATCGGCCGAATATTATGCTTTCTTCAACGGCTATAAAATTGACATTAAAATTTATACTTGTGTGACGCATACACAAAAATAGTATTACACACGTTTTATCTTTGAAGAAAATCCGCTTTAAACGGACCACGGCCACATTCCTAGAAATCTCAAAATCCCTATTGTAAACGCAAAACCGTACATTGTGGCAAGCCTGCAGATATAATATTATGACATTAAATGCGATTTCTCAAGTCTGTGGTAAGTTATCAACCTATTATTCTGTAATATCTTAATGCATGTTATTGACGACATTTTCGTCAAATACACATCGCTTTAGTTATGGTAATGGTGTTTCGTCATTATAATATAGGCCTTATATGGGTCAATATTTGACAACTGGACAAAACGGTGTCTCCAATATTTTTAACGCACTGAATACGCATAAGTGTTTTAATTATGCATGGTATATATTTCCACATGTATATGTTATCATTGGATGTTTTTATATTTTGGAAATTGTCACGTGCAAAGAAAACATACCACCGACACTAGTATCCCCCTATCGAAATTGCGTGTCGCCAATGACGTAGCGGCTATTATTCGGCGTATATGTATTCATGAAACACACGATGATACATTACAGAGGACTGTCAGGAACTCTCCTGCTAATACCTGTGCATGATTTAGGAAACACAGTTTATTTTTTATTTCTGTGGAGATGGACAATTTGATGTACTACATATATTATAAAATAATATTATATAATAATATACAGGCAAAATTTGCTAACTTATTTGACATTTTTGTAGGAGACCAAACAACCTTATTTTGTCCAGCTGTCAACTATTCACCCAAATAAGCTGATAACATATATTTTGAATTATTTGGAATTTAACACACGCACTTCAATGTGTTATTTAAGTGTCTATACACCTTGACTATGTATATTTATAAGAATGATTTGATAGCAACATATGTTGTGGTAGCATCAATCGTAAGCGCATGAACACGTCCACAATAGTATTTTGTTCACAACAAATGTTTTTGTCTTTGTACATTTAGCGTTGTAGGACATCACCAACGTATATATATATACATTTGTGTGTGTGTATATATATATATATATATTTGCTATATTATACGTATACCTCGCTATCAATACATACGACTATTCTGTAACTTGAAAATGTTGTAAAGCTATCTCTTAGAATCATTGGTTTTGCTACACGGAGCATCAGGGACTTTCATCAACGTCAGTGTGCGCTGCTCTCTGTTGTCACGTGACCACGTTGGTGGTTGTCACATGACAACAACTCTAAGACACGGACGTTGAAAACGTGTTGTGACTAGGATTTTGAGAGGTAACTTTACAACCTTCTCAATGTGAAAGTAGCAGAATCCGGAAATAACATGCGTGCTGAAATTCGTGTAACTTATTAATGTTGTTCAAACATACTTTCTATGTGTTATAATAAAGAATGTTTAATATTATTATTAGTAATGTCGACATTGTCCCTGAACCTGAACAATTATGTGTATGAGCTGATAGATATGCAACAACCTGGTCTGTCATGCCCTAAATCGGCACTTTGCTGCGGATTGACACCTTAAAGAAGCACAAAAACGCGTCATTCTTGTCGAATTCAAGTGGTGTCCTCTTGCGTGCGGATAGTCTAGAACACACATTTTGTACGGCGCAAGCTCAATCAAACCTTCGTTGGGTTATTACACGCCAACGAATTGTCTTCGTTTTTAGAGATAACGTTGGTGTTGGAACAAAGAGGTCAGCCAGAGGCGACTGGTATACAGGTAAACACAGTCATTCGACGCGGTCTAGTGGATTGGCACTATAACTCATATATTGTATTTGTTTATACTTCGTTTGTGTAGCTCTTGCAGTGAAAATATCCCTTAAACGTGTTGACGTCATAACTTATTGTTCACTCCAATGTCGTCGGAGTGCCAGAAGTACAGGGAGCGACTTAGCGTTTCAAACTGAAGTCTGGATCTGCCACGTCGCTCATCAATATCTGCCACTGATACGGCCGGCTGACAACCATTACATTACGGGCAAGATTTGTTACTAAGTCGTGGCTAAAGCCTAAGGGAATAAACCCTGACAGTATTGGTTTGTGTGTACGCGTACATTACGACAATATCTGCTTTCTGTCTGCCGCTGGGCGTATCAGACATGCCTTCCTCCAGCGCACGATTTAACATCGAAACGTATGGACAAACAAGGAACACTGCCGTGTTTTGTTTTTGTTTGTCCGGCATCATTTTTCTAACCAGGAAACTAAGTGACCGTTGAGTCTTTCTGCCATTCTACCAACCTGAAACAGTTAAGGAAACAATGATTGCATCGCGAGACAGAAGTTGGAGGAGATTCACGTATAATTGGGACTATTATGTCAGATTCAGGATCCACACGTTCTATCAAGCAAACAATCATATATATATATATATATACTTCTAACGGCAGCATAGGCAGACCAAATATGCACACTGCGCCGGCAGACAGCTGTTTTAAGCAGATCAAATCCGGTGTGCCTAACGTTTTGACCCCAGGTTGCGTGGATAAGACGTTTTAGATTAAAATTTGAACTCGTAGTATATGTAGCATAACCAGAAACGTAATGATATGTAGAATTATTTGTACCAACAAATATTGTGTGTGTGTGTGTGTGTGTGTGTGTGTGTGTGTGTGTGTGTGTGTGTGTGTGTGTGTGTGTGTGTGTGTGTGTGTGTGTGTGTGTGTGTGTGTGTGTGTGTGTGTGTGTGTGTGTGTGTGTGTGTGTGTGTGTGTGTGTGTGTGTGTGTGTGTGTAATGTGTGTTTGTGTGATTGCGCGTGCGTGTGCGTGTGTGCTTACGCTAAATTATAATATTTCACAACACACATTCTCAGACTCCGTCGCCTTTATCGCAAATGTGTCACTGACTAACTGATTAATATCGATTCTGTAAAACGAATCACTAAAATGTTATAGCTGGACTGGTATGAATAGGTGTTTTGTATAAATATCCCGCCCCGTTAAATACACATAACCATATTATATTGCAATATCAACGTTGCCCGGCAATACACGCTTAGACGTTGATAGCCTACACGCACCCTGCAATAACCAGGCTTGGTCACAAGAGGTGTAGCTCATTGCAAACACACTCAGTCATTAGTTACGAGCAATGTCACGCAGTCGTCGTACATATGTCGTATGGCTCATCACACCTCTCGGCACATTTGTGTTAAATGTCCCACTTTCTCTGGTCTGTCTGTCTGTCTGTCTGTCTGTCTGTCTGTCTGTCTGTCTGTCTGTCTGTCTGACTTTCTGTGTATCTCTACGTTTCTGTCACTATGCCTCCCTGTTTCTTGATACGGCGATCTCTCACTATCTCGCGCTCCCCCTCTCTCTGTCTGCCTCTCCCCCGTATCCCTGTATATATGTACCCCCGTCTCCCCGTCTCCCCGTCTCCCCGTCTCCCTTGTCGTGCTGAATCTCTGACCAAGGATTAATCACATGAAGAGCAATGCCTACAATTGTGCCTCATTCCTCGACCACTCCTTAATAGTAGAAGGCCAATAGCTATCATGTATGGTACAGCTATTGTGGAACTGGGTATTTAATCCACAAAGTCCGGTTATGATATAACACCTTGTTATTGCCTCCCGGCAACTAACCTTCATCGCTGAACCGTGACGGTACAGTTGTGAGCCAAGAACTACCCGAGCGCGGTCCGGCAGTTCAGTTTATAGATAAGGCTGTGTTGACGCAGTATTGCAAGTGGTAACACAACTATGCGTTGAACTGTACTCGGTGTTCCAGTAACGGTCTGTCTTTCAGTGAAAGAAGTTCGACAAGTCACCACGTTCGACGTGACACTGCAGGTGTGTACGGAGACATCTTGTATCTCTCTCGTAGCAGCTATTGACTCGTGTTTACATAATTATTTATATATTACGATAATTACCGTTAATTATATTTTATTTTATTTACATATGATTGTTGTCGTAGTGGATTTTATTGTCATAGTAACCGGTTAACTCAAACCAAGATAAGGTAAGTGGGCGATAAAGCAGTATAGTACGTGGGCGGTAATAGCAGGACTCCATATTCTTAGTAATGGCAACATTAAATTACAAAGGTTAATCGAGTTGTATAGTCACTATGATAAATATATAGCACCGGAACTTCCATGAGACGCAGGACGTCAATTGTTGTCAGTGGATATATTCAGATTAACATTAATTTAAGATCCATTTGTTTTCTGTTTGATAGAAGAAACGAAACTTAATCTGCGCAATTATGATATCGGAAAAACCCGAGCTATTAAAAAAATAACGGTACGCTCGAACGAATCCTCCTGAGCTTTCTTAAATTCGGCGTTTCGGACGCTAAATGAGTAACGGTTAACAACTGCAAAAGCTCCGGGCGCTCACAGACAACAGTACATGCAACAACAAATGTCTGTGATGTAGTCGCACTTGTGTTGACGTAGTGCTACTAGAAATATGGCGTGTTCCTAGAGATAAGCGACTCAATCGCTCTAACCCGCCACTATTATAGTATGAAACAGTATTTATATACATCCAGACAAAGAGGCATACATAATGTATTTTTGCGTGTGCGTGCGTATGCGACTGCGCATGTGCGTACGCATATGTTTGTGTTGTGTGTGTGCGCGTGCATTTGTGTATATATACATATATATATATATATATATATATATATATATATATATATATGTACATATGTGTGTGAGAGAGTGAATGAGTGAGTGAGTATGTGTGTGCGTGCGTGCGTGCGTGCGTGCGTGCGTTTGTGTGTTTATGTGGGGTTGGCCTCCGTTTTGTTAACTATCATTGTTTTTCAATAATGTCCACAAGTAAACACCTCATAAAATGTATTGTAACAAGCTGCGCAGCGATCTTACACGTTACGTCAATTACCGTAACTCATCGCCTCTTTCGACAACATTGTTCTGAGCATATCTTCTCAGTAAACCAGGTATTCGCTACCCGGTTTTTATGCTTGGGTTTATTACACAGTAGTTATATTCAAATGAGGAAATATTTAGCAAAGATAGACTAGAACAACACCCTGAAGAATAAGTCAGCAACAGAATGCCGGAATATCTTAAAGAGTGAAATTACTAAGTGCATCGCTGACAAATTTGTTCCTTTAAGAAAACAAGGAAAACGGTCCAGAAAGAAATACTATCGAAAGAAGCCATTAGAAAAATTAAGTACAAACAAACGATGTGGAAGTAGACGTACTGGAAATAACGAAGACTACAACATTTATAAAGAAGCACTAAACCAAGCTACAACTGAAATTCGAAATTCAAAGAGGAGCTATGTAATTTGCTTGTAATATAAAACAAGACAGCAAGAGTTTTTATGCATATGTTCGGAGCAAACAGAAAGTTCAGTATAAGGTCGGTCCTCTAGAAGATAGTGCTGGAAATATAATATCAGAGTGATTCTTAATGGCAGAAGACCTGAATGAGTATTTTAGTTCAGTGTTTACCAGGGAAGATATTAGTTCACTGCCAGTACCACAGGCTAAGTTCAAGGGGGCAGATTCAGACTATTTAGGACAGTTAATTGTAACCCCGGAAATGGTAGCTAAGAAAATAAGGTCTATGAAGGATAATTAATCACCTGGAGTGGATGGGATTCCGCCCAAACTACTGTTGAAAATTGTAGAACAAATTAGCGTACCATTTGCAACAGTTTTCAACTTGTCATTGGAAGAGGGAGTGGTTCTTTTAGAATGGAAAGAAGCAAACATTATACCGTTATTTAAAATAGGTTCCAGAAACAAGTCAGAGAACTACAGACCAGTGAGTTTAACGTCGGTGATTTGCAAATTATTAGAAAGACTAATTAAAGATCACATGGTGGATTTTCTTGTTAAACAAAACTTGATAAACTCATACCACCATGGGTTTCTAAAAGCGAGGTCATGCTTAACAAATATGTTATGTTTTTTGGAAGACATCACTAAGTGGGTAGACGAAGGATCACCAGCTGATATCATCTACTTAGATTTTCCGAAAGCTTTTGACAAAGTGCCACATCAAAGATGACTGTTTAAACTAAAGGCCCATGGCATAGGAAATGGTGTAATAAACTGGATAGAAAAATGGCTGATTGACAGAAGACAACGTGTAGTAGTTGATGGGGAGGCTTCAAACTGGAAATCAGTTTTTAGTGGGGTACCACAGGGATCAGTACTGGGACCTATATTATTCTTAATATATATCAACGATTTGGATGATGATATAACAAGCAAGGTGTTGAAATTTGCGGATGATACAATATTTTTAGAAGGATTAAACGTGATGAAGATAGACAGCATTTACAAGATGATCTTGACAGATTGTTAAAATGGTCTGAAAAATGGCAAATGTTGTTCAATTTTGGGAAATATAAATGCCTCCACACAGGACATGGGAACGAAGGTATACAATATACAATGGGAGGTTCTGTACTAAGTACTACTGTAAAAGAAAAGGACTTAGGGTTAACCATTAGTGCTGATATGAAGGTTTCGGAGCAGTGCGGAATTGCAGCTTCAAAGAGAAATCAAATCCTTGGATTAATTAGGCGAAACATAACGTACAAGAAAAAAGAGCTAATCATACCGCTGTACAAAATAGTTAGGCCTCATTTAGAATATTGTATTGATGCGTGGAGGCCTTATTGCAGGAAGGACATATATATATGCTAGAAAGAATGCAGAGGAGAGCAACTAAACTGATGCAAAAACTGAGGGATTCTTAGTTACGAAATACCCCTAAAAATGTGGTTTAACAACACTAGAGACCAGGAGATTGAGAGGAAATCAGATAGAAGTGTTTAAAATAATGAATGGTTATGAAAATATTGATAGAAATATGTTTTTCTCAGTTAAGAAAGATAGAAGGACCAGAGGACATGAAGTTACATTAGTAAAGGAACAGTGTAGATTAGATATAAGAACGTTCTCATTCTCACAAAGGACTGTAAATGATTGAAACAGATTAGCTCCTGATTGTGTTGGTGCTAGTAGCGTGAATATGTTTAAACATAAAATCGACACATACCTTAAAAGGGCGGGATACACGTAGATAAAAAGTATTGGACTCTCGATAAGCCAAAAGGTTTCCTTGTCCACCTGCCATCTAGAGTTAATTTTCTGGATAGCAATCTTGTAAAATTTTGTTAAATCTTGTTAAATATGTGTTACTACAACTATTTCCATGTATGTTTTCAGCCGTGGCTTCCTGTTCAAGTAACTGATCGTCGGCCATCCTCCGACCGGGCATCGCGCCAGGAGAAAGATCATTCCGGGGGTTGTTCTTGACGAGCAAAAGCAGACCACACTACGTCGACAGAAGATAAAACGATGGCGATACATCGTGTCTACTTCGCTGCCCTGTTTAGCATTCTACTGGTGAGCATTACTGCCGAACATTTCTGCACCATCGAAACGTTCGATCGCTATCCTAGCTACAAGATGCTCGTTTGTCGACCACCACCAGACAGCTGGATCACTTTTCGCTATGAGTTAAAAACAAAAACTAAAGAACTTAGACCGAGCGCTATTATTATAGACTGTGAGCATATGACCACGATTGACAAGTTCGATAGTTCCGACATAGACGGCGACTTTTCTCGCATTCTGAATATAACAATTTCTCGTTGCAACACAACGGTAGCCAACTTTCAAGCACCCTTGTTAACTGAACTTGGCCTCGCTGGAAACAGTTTGCAGTCGCTTGATTGCGTGTTCGGTGTGAACGAGTTAGAAGTATTGGATTTGCGCCGAAACAACATAAGATCTGTTCGTTCAGGAGACTTTAAAACTAACATACGTTTAAATACTATCTTGCTTAATTCAAACCGCATCGCCATGGTTGAATCGGAGACTTTCGCTCATACAACAAAACTGCGGTTCGTCGATTTATCAAGCAATAATCTAGACACCCTGAAAACAAACTTGTTCCAGTATCTAAAACATCTGAAAGATGTTCGAATGGACAGGAACAGGATCTTGAACATAGAGAACAACGCATTCGTTGAGGTCGATCTCGTCTCGCTAGATTTATCTTACAACAACATCGAAACTGTGCGTAATTCCGCCTTCCTGCGCACCTCAGTCAAATCGTTGGACTTATCAAACTGCCGCATTCGGAACATTCCATCTGGTGAATTTTTGTCAAGCTTGCAGCAGAGTCTGACAATTCTGGATCTGTCCTACAACAACATTGAAAGTCTGCCGTCTGATGCCTTTGTCCATCTTTCGCGTTTGAACGAGATTTATCTGTTCGGAAACAAACTCACTGCGATCAAACAATCAATGTTTCCCCCGAGTATCATGTCAATACATTTCACTTCACCGACAACAGCACGGCCAGAAATTAGGTTATCAACAACGTCACCACCAACGGAAAGGACACTGCCAACTATAAAACCACATTTCGTCTCACCTTCGACGATAACGGCACGCGACACAACAAATGTGATACCAACAACAACATCATTACCACCACCACCAACGGCGACGACAGACTCGTCGCTACCCTCGTCGACGTCCCAGACTGTGCCCGTCCTCTACATCATATTGGGAGCTGTGTTAATGCTCGTTGTTATTGTTGTCGGCTTTAGCGTCTATAAGTTATGTGCACCGGAGCAGCATGACAATCCGCAGAATGTGACATTTCCGGGAAACCCACAGCTAAACGAAGTCCAACCAACACGCCAATTACCGAACGTCAACCAACCCAGACGTCTATTGCCGAACATTTACTTAAACGGGCCTCAAGGAGAGAATTTAACTGTATGTGACGTTTACGAAGTCATTCCGGACGACTACGAACCTCTTGGAACGAAAGACGGAGAACAAGACTCGCATGTATACGATGCGCCAACAAAAGCCGAACCAATTACACAACCCGATGGCAGGACTGCGACAGCCGATGATACGCCGGTAGAGTCGACAGGAGTCTATGTTGATATCATACCAATCGCCTATGCGTCCGTTTCCCCGGAGCCTGTCACCAACAACGACGCGTATTCCCCGGCGTTGTACGCCGATGTGCTTCGGGGCGATACATAGATTACCTGGGCTATGAACTGGAGCCGAATGAGAATACTTTTATTTAATGTAAACCACATATATATGTACATACATATATGTCTTACAATGCAATTAAATTTATTTTTTAAATGCACAAAAGATAAAATATGAAACAGTAAATATCAAAAAAGTGGAAAAAATGTAAAATAAGTTATACAATATGTAATAGATGATTAACAAAATAGTTATAAATAGGAACCAAGTGAAACGAAGGTGTTTTCGCGTGCAGGTGTTGTGATTACCATGCATTGTACACATCGCCCTAGTTCCAGGCATGACACTTTATAATCTTAGCACCAGTCAATGTAATAACATTGTTATTCATTATCACCGTTCATGCACACAACTACTCTGCAATGTTATCGTTACCGACCTTTGTATTGTGATTACTAGTATCAAGAGTTTAAAGATACCAGTGAGATCAGTACGAAATGTCACACCTGTTACCAACTGTGCTACATTATAGAAACTCTCATAAGGAAGGAACAAGGGATCATAGTTTGAAACTGTTCCAAGAAGAGTTCGTATAAGCATTGCAAAGAAAAAGTTTCTTACTTACACTTACAACGTTGTGTAATAGTCTACCACACAAAACAGTAACTGCGCCTAGCATTAACTCATTAAAAACGCTTAGATAAACACTGACATTCTGAATTGTTATATATGTATACACATACATATATATATATATGTGTGTGTGTATATATATACATATATACACACACATATATAATATTCTATATAAGGGGGTGTATATTTATGTGTATATATATATATATATGTGTGTGTGTATGTGTTTATTTGTTTGTGTGTTTGTGTGTGTAATGTATTGTACCTTATTAGGGTATTGGTTAACTACATATCTACTACTATACTAACCTTTCCAGGAAGTCTCAGAACATTAATAATAATAATAATAATAATAAGGTAACTTCTTTCTTCGCCTAAGTCCTTGGAAACCAAGATCAGAGGCGCATATTATACAAAAGGGTTAGTCAATATTAGAATCGATAAGCCATATTAAAGTCGTCAACAGATGGATCGGTACGCCAGGAAGCTAAGATGGAGTCGCATGGTTATAAAGGTAAATATTTAAATGACGGCGAAATTGTGTAATATTTTCAACTGATCTAACACTAAGAGGGAGCAAATTCCAGAGAGTTGGTGCAGCAACAGAAAATGCCCTAGTTCCAATGTTAGTATTGACTCTAGGAATAAAAAATAAATCAGAACTAGATGATCGATGCTGGATAGTTTTTTTTTACAGGAGTAAGCAATTAATATAAATATGCTGGTTGATTACATGAAAGTGCCTGATAGCTAATGGTAAAGATCTTAAAAATAATACGATATCGTACAGGAAGCCAATGGAAGGACTTCAGAAGAGGCACTGAATGAGAAAACCGTGGAGACCGAGTCTCAACTCCAGCTAAGCAATTCTGTACACGTTGTAATCTAGTGATATCCTTAAGGGCAATATTGTGAAAATAGGAATTACAATAGTCAAGCATACTAATAGAATATTGCATACGAAACATATAGATCTGACCATCGAGGTCACCGCCTGCGATCAGGTAGAACTTAAGTAAGTCCAAGTAAGTAAGTAAACTTGCATACAATGTCACTACACTAATCTGCGATATGTTATTCACAGCCCGTTAGTTGTCGCTCATTGTTGCGTTCGGCGGCGCGTGACCGGTCTCTCCGGGTCAGTGAACCACGACACTCATACCTTCTATTATAGCTATATATGTATTAATGTCTCGCTTAGTCGTCGGATGTGCAATGCTATTCTCTCACCCGTCAACCGTCGACAAGTGTCTAAGATAACTGCATTTGAAGCAGGTTTGTAAATAAACTGTCTTTACTGCCAAACGTTCTTGTATGTATTTCGTGGTTAACCTTTTGACAGTTTGTTGTAAATATTTAGTGAATACTATCGGCTCCTGTGTTCACCATATCGACGACAGGGCCAGACCCCGAATTAGGTCAGAGTACATAGGGGCCTGTATCTAGCCCTTTGCGAAGGGGTTATGAAGTCCTGTGGCGTAGTGTTCGAACCATCGGACTTTCAATCTTTCTACAGTTTCGAATCGTTGGAAAGTTCGTTCACTCTACGTTGCTCCAGTTCACGGAAATGTATGAATGATACCTGGCTATATACAGTTGTGGCTTTCTGTGTATGAATAGTCTTCGTGTAGTAATTGCAGTGTCTGAATACTTCCCAGATAAATCGATACTGTGTTCGAATGAACAGATCTGCCATGGAGTGACTAGTAAAGCGCTTTGAGCAGTCCCAAGGAACGAATACCATGCTATATACGAATTTACCTTTTATTGTGAAACCAATGTATGTTTTAATCAATTCGTTGAATTACATACTTAGTGATGCATGCCGTTTAAATAAAAAGTAAGAGTAAGGCTCTATATATAGCGCAGTATCCAGTGCTTATGACTGCTCAAAACACAATAAACCGCCACTGTCTGTAGTCCAATGCTCCCCCCAGTGTGCCACCGCGCACGCCAGTGATACTGATACTCTCAAGGGGTAAGTGTGAAAACGGCATGTTCAGTAAAGTGAACCTCTGCAGACTAATTTCCAATAGAAAACAATGGCCCATTTTAGTCAACAGATGATATTGCCCCCAGATAATTACCGTTTTATCTAGTGTCGTTATTAATTGGAAATGGCTGCTTGGTGCTAGGCACAACAGTAAATTCGTTACATGAAACAGTTATATGGTGCTAGTTGTATCTCAGTGGGGCCGATTTGTGAATGTTCTATTGGAAAAGCAGACATTCGTTAAAAGGAATTATATATGAAAAGTCACTAGTTATGAATGGTCGTGTGGTTAAGACAAAATACCGCCCTATAGTTGGCGCTTGAAGGTATCAGTTTAACAAACCAACCATTGCAATTACTTTTCATACCCGACTCTTAGGGGGATTTACTATTCAGTTTAACAATTACACTAGAGCCTGTTACCTGTCCGAAACTGTAGCTACTATTCGTAAAAAAAAAACATTTGTTTTAAATTGCATTTCCATTCATAGCTTCCGCGTGGTCCGTTGCACCAATGACGAGTGTTGTGCGTTATTGTTCATGGTATAGTGCATAACGTGTTTTGTACGCTGCGGTTGTGTACTCAGGTTCCTGGAGATATCGGCGCTACAGAAGTATATTAATATGACCGTTAATAAAACCAAACATAACTTACACGAGGACACTTGTATCCATCCACGTCTATTTTAATAATACACTGTTTAAATAGTTAACGATAATCAACATTTGTTAGTCACCATGACAAAAAATACAATCAATTGAGGTCGCATGTTTGGTGATCCAGTATCAATTAAACCAGATATCCTTGACCGATTGTATTCATGACAACTATGAAGTGACCCTCAGGTTATGACTTCGCCTTTGTAACATGTCGCGACTGATATCCTTACAGGATCGTACCCTGTTGGCAACTGACTCTTATTGGCAACGTCCGGGTGAATGATTCGATCGTTCGTGCCAAACTTTCATTTGTCCGTCACCAGCAAATGCACACGCCGGTTGGATTTAAGGGAAGGAGGTACAATGACTTGATACTGTATCATGTGCGTGACTCGGTGCAGTATATGATCATTGTCCCTGTATAGGTTACTCTACAATAATACGAACTGCTATACGTTCAATGGCAGCAGCTACTCGTCGCCGGAATTATGTACAGATGACATACTTCTTGGTCGCGTTATGTTGGCATCTCCTCTCGATTGATGCCGCACAAGAGTCCTGCATGCTGGAGACGAACTTCAAAGACGACGACTTCCCCTGCCGAAAGTTGCTCCACTGCCGGCAGCCGAGCGACTGGAGTTCACTGAGCGCTGAGATAAAGAAGAACAGTTACGACGATCGGCTGTGCGCCATTGTCGTCGACTGTGCGAACTCGGTCACAATTTCAAACGTCGATTTCCAGGAGATCGGCGGACGATTTGATCGAGTTCTTAACGTCACCGTCATACGATGTAACACGACACGGGTTCAGCTGGCCGACGATATGTATCTAGTAGTCGAGATAGGTCTCAACGGGAACGCGTTCGACTCGCTTGACTTCATGCAGGACTGGCAAAACACTGAGTTCGAAGCGATGCATTTGTGCAACAATCGAATCAAAAACGTTCGCCAGAATGACTTCTCAAAGTTCAACCATCTGTCTAGCCTCAGACTTGATGCTAACCTTATCACCGACGTTGAAGCGGGAAGTTTCCTAAATAACCATGAACTAGTGAGTGTCGATTTAGCCAACAACCGTCTAGAGATTGTTGCAGAGTACATGTTCCGAGGTATGGGCAGACTGAAGGTTGTACAATTGGCCAGGAACAGAATCAACAGTATGGCAAGCGGCGCGTTCGCTAACATCCACCTCGAGTCGCTAGATCTGTCTCACAACGACATCACGACCGTCCCGAATTCCGCCTTCGTCGACTCATCTGTCTTGTCTTTGAATATATCCAACTGCCAATTGTCGAGTATTCCGTCTGCACTCCTATCAAGCTTGCAACGGAATCTGACAACATTAGATCTGTCCTACAACAACATCGAACACGTTGCATCCGACGCCTTCGCGCACCTGTCGCAGTTGCGTGTTGTGTACCACGCCGGAGTCAACATAGACCCGTCGCTATTGCCTGCAGCAACAACTACTACGACGACAACATCATCAGCAACAACTACTACGACGGCAACATCATCAGCAACAACTACTACGACGACAACACCATCAGCAACAACTACTACGACGACAACACCATCAGCAACAACTACTACGACGACAACACCATCAGCAACAACTACTACGAAGATAGCACCACAAATAACTACTATGGTGACAACACCAGCAGAAACAACACAAACTACGACTACATCGCTATCGCCGTCTAAAACATCTACTAAATTCACAACAAGGAGATCATCGACAACATCACAGGCTGCGGCGCCACGAACCCCTTCAACTGGAAGCAAAACACCTTCAACCAGAACCTCTTCAACCGGAAGCAAAAACCCTTCAATCGGAAGCAACACGTTGATTTGGGTTATTGTCGCGTTCGCTGTACTAACAGCCATTGTCGTGGCCGTCGTGGTCATCTTGCGACGAATGCAATCTTGCAGAAAAACGGACGTTCAACCGACACCGTCGTCCAATGACAATCAAAACACGCCTGCAGACTACGGGGGATCAACGTACGACACCATCCCCGCCGACTACATGCCGGAGTACACGGTCCTCGACGCCGATCGAGCAAAGGGGGACGGGCATGTCTACGACAGGGTGAAAGCGACGTCGACCAGTCAATACGCCACGCTGAACCCAGGATACGAGTCAGCCGAACAAACTTACACGCGACTAGGGAAAGGCCCCGCGTCGTCCGCTACAAACGGTCTGACGGCCAGGCAACAGGATACAACTGAGAACAATACCAACACAACTGGGAGCCATTACATGAGCTTGCTTGACCGAGTCCTTACGAAGTTCCGTATGAAGTTCCCAGTGCCACCAGAACGTAGAGCTTCGTACATCTGTTGGTGAATACCATGTCTAAATAACAGCGTAAATGGTTGGCAAGTGTGTGTGTGTGTGTGTGTGTGTGTGTGTGTGTGTGTGTGTGTGTGTGTGTGTGTGTGTGTGTGTGTGTGTGTGTGTGTGTGTGTGTGTGTGTGTGTGTGTGCGTGTGTATGTCTGTGTGTGTATGCGTGTGTGGCGTGCGTTCTTGGGTACGTCTGTGCACGTTTGCGTGCGAAAGTTGGTTGCACATGGCTTAAAAACAGTAAATTGTAATAGTGTTATAAGTTAGCTGTATAATTTATCACTCACAATATGTATTCATACATTGTGTTGGTATTTTGTTGTACGTTTAAATTTAATGTTTGGCGAATCTGTGATTTGGTAATTACTATGAAGAATGTAAACTGGGGTCTCATGAGTGCTTGTGATACCCCAAACCCGCTGAAGCAATAGATTCGCTTGACCAAACTATGTTACAATAGATTCAGATATGTCTTCAATAAAACGACAAGAAATGGATTTAGCCGTCCATGTATCGATGCCAGTGTGTCTCACTTGCTCAGTTTCCGCTCTATCGTTGCACTTGCTCCAGTCTCTGTGTGGTAAAATGGTTATGGTATTTGACTGTTTAAAAAATATCATTTGGTCGTTGGTTTTGAATCCCGTAAAAATGGGTTCATCAATAAAGGACATCACGTATATGGAGATGGGGTTGTATGAGCATGCGTGACGAAGCGTAATCAGATGGTGAGGGAGGTATTTAAAATGTCCATAAATAGCGTGACTTAGGCCTACTACAGGGTTGTAGATGGCCTCTAAGAGGAAAGTATTGTATTAGTTTATTTAAGTTATGTTTTATATAAAGGTTTATTGTATTACTAACATTGTTTCATTATTCATAATGGTGTCAATGCGTATTGGATTTTGTGAATAAAAGAGGGTGTAAATGTACACATATGTCTCCATGGCTCACTTATGAATATCGGGACACATTTATCTAATGCACGCAGGCACGCACGCACCTACACACACCTACACACACCTACACACACACCTACATACATACACACACGCACCTACACACATACCTACACACATACACTTACACACACACGCACGCACGCACCTACACGCATACACCTACACACACACACCTACACACATCTAAACACACGCACGAACACACACACACACGCATGCACACACCAATTACGCTACGGTCATATGGCCTACTAGTACATGCTAAGCCGGGAATCGTTAGTACGGTCACACGTTGATAGATAAAAACACATGCTACATGCTAAGGGCCGACAGCAGCGGCTACACACCAATGACTGTTAGCGGCTAGCCGAATACAGAATAGTTGGCAATAACATCAGTAAGTCCCCTAAAGCTTAACCGTGGTGGACACACGATAAACGCAGACAACATCGGGTAAGGCATGTCACGCGTCATATGGGCCAAACGACCATACGCCAGTGCGAAATATTACTCCCCGTGTTGGCTGTAACAGCTATACCCCAACGCGCTACATGCAAAGGATCAACATAAACGGTTAAACACCGAGTGTCAAACTAATATTGATGCCCTGGAAAAAATCAAAGACGCACAGCTCGATTTAACGTAAATGATCACCGCCGAAACACTAACTGATGCAGCAACAGTAATCAACTCCTTATATCCCACGGAGTCTCAGAGGCGCAACATATAGGAATCGTTGGGCAAAATCGTTAACATGGACAGGCAAGAGTCGTCATTAGAGCAAGGGACCGCCGAAGGGTGGGATTGCAATTTCAAATAGTCTTAAGTTTTTTTTAATATAGGCAGCTGTAGTCTCAGATGATTTTAAAGTGATAGGGAGTGATTCCAGATTTGGGTTACAGAAAAAACACGTTTGCCAATATTAAGCTTGGTTTTCGGAACAAAAAGTTGTTGTGAAAGAGATGATCCGAGATTCCTGGGGATATCGGAAAAACGAAGGAGACTAAACAAATATGATGGGTGTTGCGTAGAAAGGGTACGATATGTGATAGTGGCTAACTTGAATAGTATTCGTTATGAATTGGAAGCCAGTTTAACTGTTTAAGTAGGGACAAATACGGTGAGAAACGAGGTGATTTTAGCTTACCACACGCGCTAAATAATTATGTACACGTTGGAGTTTAGCTAAGTCTTTTTTTAGCAATATTGTTTAGGAGTGAGTTGCAGTAGTCAAGGCGACTGCTAATTACAGCAACTGGTACTGTTTTAGCAGTAGGTAAAAACACACGACGCCGAATTCAACGGAAATCACGAATATGGTAGAAATAGGACTGACATACTTGAGAAATGTTCTGGTGAAAGCTGAAATCACTGTCAAAGGTAACACCTAGATTACGAACGGTGTCTGATGGTGACGTATCATTATCAAGCCATTTAACTGGAAAGTAGTTAACCAACTGCATGAAACCTAGGGTTATACATAACCAACTTCGTAGGTCACTGCATCAGAATGCCCGACCCTCGCCTCCTTGAAAAGTCCTCGTATCCCAGCCAGGTCTACAATCCCGAAGTGAACAGTAGAAGCGCTCACCTTCAAACCCCAAGGCATGTGATACACTTCTAATTGTCACCGACGTAATTTTTGTTTCCAGCGACTGCATGATGAGACTATCTTCGTCCCATTTCGTTATTTCTTCCCTGGGTCACCTCGGTATACTTGGGAGCGTAACCAACGCCGGGGTCTGTGACGTGAATCGGCGGCAGTCATGACGTCACGCTTCCTCTTTGATATCGACAAATACGCTGTTCTGTGAAATAGTGGCCGCTAACTTGTCATAAAAATGTCGTGAGTTGAATAAAAACATTGGAATAAACCTATTCAAATGCCTTACTTGAATCCACGAGTTGCTTATTCTTCCAGTAGGGGAGATCGAGGGAAACGTGCACCCTAAGCAACAAATATTACAGGCCTATTTATAAGTTTTTAAACTGCACCCAAATCATGTTTAATATGTCCGGTAATTATTTGATATGTCGAGATCTTAAGCTGCAACATGTATTATATAATACACTACCTCTGGGGCAAATTGGACAGTTTGCCAAAATGAACACGTTATTTAAAAGCCACCACACAGCTGGAAAATGACAACTCTTCTTATGAAAACAAAACCGAAACGAAGATAAAACGGTGGTTTGATCATAGACGCTTTTTATAAATCACGCGGATTACTGTTCACTGCAAACATGTAAATTTTGCACCGAAGTTGTATTTTCTGTAATCGATGTAACGGTTATGCAACTATTTTTATTTCTCCTTAACAGCGACTGCATTCACTTTAATTCTAATATCTCTTATTCCGCTTTGCCCCACATTCACTGTCGGTGATAATTTGAACCATACCCAAACACCTTACTTGTAAATGTCCACAAACTACGTTTTTTTAAGCACGGCTAGACGGTGCCATACATTTCAAAACTGTCCCATGATTTCTAACACATACTACTAGGCATAGACGCGGGAATAGCAGGGGGTGGGGGCAGTTGCCCCCCTGAATTTTCTCTGGGTGGATAGACGTATGGTTGTGCCCCCCATTAAAATGTGAGCGTGAATGTTTGTTTTGTGGTGGGTGAAAATTTTAATTTTATGAGACGATTAATGTGTATTTTGTCGACTGTGAAAGGTGTATGTAATTGGAGGGCAGACATATTGTTTTCTTCCCCCCAGTAATAGGCGGCGTGGTGGTGAATTTTTTTCTCGAAAGTACCCCCTTCCCACCCTGCCTTCGGATGTCATCATTTATGCAGAGACAGCATAGAAGGTAAATTGCCAGCAGCGGCTCGACGTAAACAATTATTATTTTTAATAGCACTGCCCCCCTCCCCCGTGTTTATTCGGATGTCATGAGTTCTTGCCGAGACAGCGGAGAAGCTGACGTTACAGCGGCGACAAAACTGCAACAGCACCCCCCCCCCCCCCGTCTTCCGATTTCACAGTCAAGGTCGAGCCAACCGAGACAGCTACAAGGAAAGGTGAAGGAAGATGTGAAGATATGCGGCGGCGAAAACGTTTCAGTCGTGCTGAAACTTCGGTAACCCCCCCCCCAATATGAATTGCGTTCCAGCGTCACTGTGGTTAGGGAAGTCAATAAAACAAAAATGGACAGTTACGGAAAAATGCGTTTTATGGCACAGCGCCAATATGACGACTGTTTTGGCACGCGAATGCATTTCATGAAAGCTGCTACATGTCTACACCACCCCTGGGGTAAACTGGACAGATTGCCAAAATGATCGCATTATTTAAAAGCTTCCACGCAGCTGGAAAATGACTCAACTAGGAAAAGAAAACCGAAACGACAACAAACC
The DNA here is from genome assembly GCA_963995525.1 of Escarpia spicata. Lineage (NCBI taxonomy): Eukaryota > Metazoa > Annelida > Polychaeta > Sabellida > Siboglinidae > Escarpia > Escarpia spicata. Next base: position 48,975,370 of record OZ023215.1, read on the forward strand.
GTGGTCCGACGGCTTCTTATAAATCACGCGGATTACTATTCACTACAAATATATAAATTTTGAACCAGTTATATTTTCAGTAAACGATGAAATGGTTATGCAACTATTTTTACTTCTCCTTAACGGTGACTGCATTCACTTTAATTATAATACATTTTCTTCCGCTTTGCCCCATATTCACTGTCGGTGATAATTTGAACCATACCCAAACACTTTACTTGTAAATTTCCACAAACTACGTTTTAAGCACGGCTAGACGGTGCCATACATTTCAAAACTGTTCCACGATTTCTAACACATACGACTAGGGAAGTAAAAACAAGTGGAAAGTTACCGAAAAATGCATTCTATGGCACAGCGCCAATATGACGACACATTTCTGCGGTGCCGTTGCACATTTTTCCGCAGGCTCACTCAACACTTCGCTACTGTCCGACACGTACACACCAAATGCAGGCACCCCGGGCTTAGTTAGTGACACCCAGTTCACCAATGCTTTTGTGATATCCGAAATAATACACTGACATAAGGGTGCTTATATGAAAAATTTAGGGAGTTTATGAAAATGAGTTGAGGTTAACAAAAATGCACCTACCAATACTTCATGCATAGTTAATAATAGGAACATTGTTGCTTGCATCGTTGACCCATTGTCTTCATTAATCTGCATCTTTTGTCCGAACAATCTCCCACTAAATTGTTGTTTCTTGTCAACCAAATACCAGCATGTCACTGGGACCAATGTGTGGACAAACAGGATTCCACTGTGCTACCAAACACTTGTCAGGACATTAAGATGAGGTAGTCTACTCCACTACCTGGAATGTGATATTAGTTTGCTGAATTTTGTCTTGCAATATTGTCAATAGAACATATTTACAATCAGAATTGTCTTGTACCATTTCCCAGTCGCAAGGGCAGAGTTCTAGATCAACTTACCATGCACTTAATGATCGTCTCAGAACGTAAACGTCCGATATCAGCAAAATTACTCTCATCTGGCCTCGGGCCCCCCCATCACCCTCTGACAAGTTTGTAAACATTGAGATATCAATATATTAACAGTATCAATCCAAAGCATAAAATATTGATGTCCGTTGCCAGATGAAACTGCCTCTTACCCAAATGAAAGTGATTTCGTCTGATATTGGACACCAACATTCTGAGATGCACCCTTGTGACTAGCTAGTTTTAAACAAACACACACGTTGTAGGCAAATTTTATTGAGAGACCATGTTGAGAGACTACGCAATGAACTCGTAGGGGATTTGCTGTAGGAACTGTGGCTTGTTGTACCTTGTGCTCACGAAATGTCCCTCACGCGGCTGCTGGGGCTGCAACAGAAAACAAACAATGTTAATGTTTATCGACTTCTATAACACCATATTTAATTATAATCTATGGTGCTGTACAGTACAACAAATGGCATAGTAGAAAGTAAAAACAATAGAAACATCCGACATAGTTGAAATAATTATAAAACAAGGTAAAACTATTTAAATGAGTAAAACTAATAAGTAGAAACATCCGACGTAGTTGAAATAATTACACAAAAACATAAGAAAATTCTGCAAAATGAATAAGCTACTTGTATACTATGCTACAATAGTGAGTCTCCAGTTTGCTCTTAAAAACAATAACGACGACTCGAATTTGGCAGCCACTGGAAATTTAACAATGGTAACTTATAATGGTGAACCAAAATTCTACCACTCACACCTAACTTGCCCTGACCTTACATTTGCCCAATTTGAGGCCTATAATAACGTGTGGTCATACATAACACTGGTATAAGTCTAGAATAGGTGCTTACATAGTTACTGTGACTAATTCTGAACGGTTACTGAACATTTGCAGAATATTTCACAAGTATTGCAGAAACTGCAAATACCAACCCTGACTATCCACTAGTATTCAACAGTTTTCTTTAAAAAAATGTCTTCTGTCTATAATCCCAAGCAAATATTAATTCAATGTGTTTTATTTAAAACTTTATTTAGACATTGTAACATGCTGGGCTACTGCCACATTCGTGGGTACAAGACAAAGAAGTAATGCAGGAATACTAATAACAACAACATAACTTCTATTCCACCTAAATCCTTGGAAACCAAGCTCCGAGAGGCATCAAGACAAAAGGGTTGTTCAATCTCAAAATCGATAAGCAGTATTCAAGTTGTCAACAGATGGATGGATATGCCAGGGAGCCATGTTGCCAAACTAGATGCAGTGAATGTACTCACAATGCGCTTGCAGTTGACAGTTTCTCCCTTTGCCTTCGCTTCCTTCTTCTTCGTCTCATTCTCCTCGACACGACGCAGGAAGTCAAGACGACAGTTGGAGTGCTTCACGTGCTCAATGCGCACGTTGATCCTCTTCGCAATGATCCTGCCCCTGAACACAACCAGGAATTTGGTAAGACGCCTCAGCTTTTCTCATCAAAAAAATAAATATAAAAATTTATGTTAAAACCAAAACATTTCAGGCAATCGTACAAGGGTTGTAATTATACTGTAACCTAATGTCATGTATCAGAATGCTTACTAAAATTAAAGTGACATTGGTTATTTTGAAGACTTACATTTTCCCTTGATAAAATAACTACCGGGGGTAGCACAAGTTTTTATTGTATAAAAAACCTTCATCAAACAATCTCGCTTGTTCACCTAACATGAATCGGAATGTCAGTTTTAAATATTCTGGCCATATACCAATCTACTGTTACATCCCTACAAATGACAAGTGCCAGTACAAACAAATAATAACCATTAGAGTTCAAATAATTCTTGTTTGAGCATCCTCGTATATAATATATAACATGTACATACTTGACCCTCTTGTTGACAATGACACCAACAGCGTGTGGGGTAACGTTGTACACACGTCCTGTACGACCATGGTAACTCTTGTGGGGCATGCCCTTCTGCTGCGCACCGTTTCCCTGCAAACAGATACACATCATGTATCAGTCTGCCTCACAACTTTCTTCTGAAAAAGGCTCATCAGACTGGTGATTGCAATAGAGAAAGATAATTGTTATTTTTCACTAAATTTTACCAAAATGTCACAACAAAATTACTGACTGTGAATAAAATGGATTTTAGAGGAAAATTTATATCAACAAATTGTTAACTGATGCAAGTGAACTTATCACTTGAAGACATAAAGCACAGCTTAAGGTGGTAAATGTGCATTTTGAAGATAAACTAAAAAAATTCTCAGACTTTGTCTAACACATTAAATTATACTTTAGACCAAAAAGAATTGAATTTTTATGTTGTTTAGTGACATTTAAATTTGTTTTAAAAATCACCCTAAATGGTGAGAAACTCCCCGAAAGAAAAATTTTGTAAACATATGCATATTCAGTTTGTTACAGCTTCATAAAATTGTTGCTACAATGTTCAAAGACAGCCAAAATCAGTACTGCATTTTGATGCCCCTTTGCCAAACGTAAAACCATCCGGAACAATTTTGCATAAACACAGGTCGAGTTCATATGCCAAGTTACAGCTCTGTAAGTCCTGTAGCTTTCATAAAAAATTACACTAATACTTCCTGGTTGTTACTGATAATACAAACGTCACCAGTTGCACATTTCCCCTTAGAAATGTGACTTATTCACTGGCAGGTGGCTTATTTCAACATGATTTGACAGACACTTCTATGACAAATGTCTAATGATATTGTGTTACAAAGGGCTACATGTTGAAGGTGTTGTGGTAAACAAGATTGATCGACATCCACTGGGGTCAGTCACATGTCATTGCAAAGTCCTGGCTGCCGAGGTTGGGCGGGTGTTGTTGCAGAATAAGAATAAATAAAACTACCGCCAGTATTTGGTTATTTAACAATGTGATGCATTTCTGTAATTATAATACAACAGCATATTGACGAGAATAACTAGACTATATGATCTGCGTTAACAGTGAACAAATTTATCTTTGGGTAATGTTTGAACTGGACGCACATGTGATCGTCACTATGGAAACATAAGTTTCCAAGAATCTAAAAAGGAACTTTTCACAGACACACTAAAAATACTAGTTAGTTTTTAAAGGAAAGATTGGTCACATATGGTGCTAGTGCAATGTTTTGTTTATAGTACACACGTTCATACTGACACCTACTAGTTCTATAAAGAAAAAAATTAACTGATACGATACCAGCCCCCGCTACGTTAATCTTACCTTCCTAGAAGTGCAGTAAAATTGAAATCTCAATAAACACTAGCACAACAAATAGTACAAACGTTGGTCACGCTCCAACTCCACCTACCTTGATATCAACAATGTCACCACGCTTATACACAATCATAAACTGCGACAGCGGAGTTCGGCCTTTTTGCTTGAAGGCACGGCTGAACATGTAGCGCGTGCCGCGCCGATAACCCTTTGTGTTCGTCATGGTGTCAACTGCAACAAGACAGTGACAACACTTGTACAAGGCATTCAATCACGTTAAGTGTCGGCAAAATTATCTCGGTATCGTTACTGATCTGAACCGGCAATGTACCGAACAGTACTACTGCGACAGAATAATTGATGGCTGGTATGTCCCACGGAAGCAGATGGAGCAGCTCAAATAGCACTATTTGGACCTCTTAAGTGATTCACTCCAAACAGCCCAATGCAGGAACTTGTGGTTTGTTTATGCACATGCCCAGTGGGATATTTGTTTATTCTATAAGCTGATATGGACTGGTAAATGGGAGTTTGAAATGATGGGATTTGTTAGTAACCGATTTATTTAAGTAATCTGTGATCAATCACAATAGTTCCTAAGCCTACACATAGATGCAATATTTTAAAATATTTGCCTGAAACACTGTGGAAGAATGCACAGAAGGGGAGTGCAACAAATTTATAAAAAAAATTAGTCATAATGGTTACATTTAGATGGGCTCAGATTCCACACTAGTGCCCGGGACTGTCCCTGGCATTTCGAGCACTTGGGTAGAAACTGGACCCACCTCGATTTTGCCATTATAGCTACATTGTTGCCCAAATTGGATACTTCAATGCGTGAATTATATCATTCAAAATCATCCTATGCATATTTCAGTTCCAAAATATTGCATTTTAACGGGCTTTTGAGGCATAAATAGCGTCCCAGTTTTCATAAACGTAAGCTACAATATTGGTGAGCACGGTTTGGTAATGGCTCTAATGCCTAAGAGTAAGACGTGTTATACAAGCGCTGACTGAAGCCGTTTTAAATCCAGGATAGTTGTGTCGCACCAAACCTGTTTTACCATAAATTATATTAGGAGTATATTTACAAATGTGTTTATTGTGTGTTTTATTTGTGTTGTCTATGAATGGACAACTTAAGCATATAGGTTGTTTGTACGGTCCAGGCAGTGCCACGAGAGGCCCGCAACTCTAGACACGACGGTTCACCACGCGACACCGGTCGAGCCAGAAGATGCGTGAAAAAAAACACTAAATGCGTAGGGAAAACTAGTTGTAATTCATATCAACCACATATGCGAATTCTTGTTTCTAACAGTGTTAGTCATTTGTGTATTAAATGTTTTTATTAACCCGTTTATGATAAAGAACGATACAAATCACATGTTTCACAACACGCACCTCACAAAATGTCGGCACGAAAGAACGTTCTCGCTGTAGTCACGTGGTTAGTTAAGCTGTTAAAATGGGATTTATTTGCCGAATATCATTTGAACCGTTACAGTCAGTATTCATAAAATTAAATACATGATTTGTTTTTGCCTTTAATTAGATAATATCTTAATTTGTAATATTTCCCATCTTGCATATCGATATTTACTGGCGGCGCTGTATTTACTTCCGGGCGAAATATGGCTTTAAAGTAACTGATGAATATTTCTTCGAAAATGGTTGGTATTTGTAGGATATTCATCTGCTATCAAGACAGCATTTGTAATATTAGCAAATTCGTCGGTTTCTTTATTAGATGCAAATTTATTTACTTGCGTAAATAAATTACTTATTTACGCATTCCATGGAATATTTTGGGCCCGGATATTTGACTGGTGTAATTTTTGAAGGCTCACGCCCAATTATATCCTCACGCCGTCACGGCTCGCGTTAGTGGCAATGTCATAGTCATAGATATAGTGAGTGAATAACGCATCACTGGCGCTGCCCTGCGCAGGCCAAAATACAATGTGTAGATATCCAGCATTCCCTGACCTTTCCCATTTTATTGGATTCGTGCGAACAAGGTCGCATAATGCCACTCCAAAAAGTTGCATACAAAGTAAATAGATGAAAGCGGGAAAACATAGGCAAGCAATGACGGTTTCTGCATTGTTTACATGTTAGATCATTGGCGATAAAGGCTATTGTATTCGTGTATTTTAGGTCACCAGTATAACACTGAATATCCAGCACGGTTAACCAGAATTGCAGTTATGGCACTTGCAATATTGATTCGATATACGCTTATTGACAGCACACACAGGGTGTTTATTTCTCCTGTTTCCCAAAAACACGCACACATCACGACACAAGTGTATCCCCGGGTTGGTATCTTTTTAGTTGTAATACAAATTAGTCCGAGGGAAGGCTTTACAAACTTACAACCAGCGCTGTGCTCCTGAAGCCAAGGGACAAGTTATTGACAGCACTACTACTGCAGTTAGTGATGTCGATGACAATTTCAGATTGCATATATATATATATATATCCATTTTGTTTTATCGTTGCACGTCTTAAATTCGTGCACCATCCAATTCAGTGTCCCCTTGGACATTGTCTCGTTTTTCTGTTTGAATGCTTCGGTGAAAGTGTATGTTAAACTGGCAGCTACAATTGTTAATAACCAGTTTGGCGTGCCATCATTCAGTATAAAGTTGTTAAAATTACAAATAAATATTTATTATTCCCCAAATAGGTGTGAAATCATGTAAATTCTGTGAAATCATGTAAATTCTGTTTGTTGACATCCCTACCTCACCGTGGCCTATTATTGAGCTAATTTGTTAAACTCTGTCTGTGATGTACTGTATTGATGGCCTGTTTTGTTTTAATTTAGTATGGCATGTGTTGCTATCAAACAAATAATATTATATGTGTTGTAAACAGTTACTGTTGACGACACTAATTAGTGTGAACTTACAATAACGCAACTGGTTGGTATTGACAGCCGTATTATGTATAATGTATCCACAATTGCATATAATACCACAACTATTACACCTTTAAACTGAATACGAACAATGTTTATTTGTGTGACATAATGTTAAATATTTTCAATTAAGATGACCAAAAATTTTGTTAACAACTTGTTTGTGCTCAATAGATGGGATTTAACTATTAGCAAGTTAGAATATTGATTCTTTACAGAAAGGTTTCCTCATATTTGTGTAAAAACAACATGTATTAAGATAATAAGCCTACACACACAAACACACATATACACAATACTAATACCTAATACTAATACTAATTAACTGCTAATTGTGTAGTGCATAGTATCCGGATATAAAGCTTGTTCAGGTAAACACTTTAAAAATACATAATTGATAGAACATAATCACTATCATAACAATTTAAGAAATAATATAATAATTGGAAATATACATTTGTAAACAAATAACTTACGTTATGCGAAATAAAGTATCGGATAAATAAGTATATGTACTGACTGAAGTAGGTATTTAACTTGTATAATATTAATATTTACTTTATACAACATCGTAACCATTAATGTTCGCAGTGCTGGACATAAAACTAATTGATAACAAACACAAATAGTCGCTGCTTTAAAATCAATCAAGTAATACAAATACATCATTAAAATGCCAAAAAACATTACGTCAGTGGCAGGATGTACTATGAGTATCAGGCATAATTATCAGAATTACAGAAATACAGATTGCTGGTCATATCGTATGTTGTAAGAATAACCAAACTAGATGACCACACCAGTTTCAAAACGAACTTCGCCCGAAGGAAGTCTGTGACATTGCAGCAGTCGTATTAAGTATCTATTTGAGTACATTGCTACGTTTGCAAAATATAGTTTCGCTACAGGGATGTCACTTTCTAGTAGCTTATTTGTTGGAAAAGGTGCGAACCTGCTATGTTTATTGTTGTACGATACGTTTGTTTGTCCGTGCATTGCATTGCGGGGCGCATGCTAAAAATATAATGATGTCATGCAAATGTGATGCGTTACTGCCACAATGTTGGCGAGTGCTATTATTACCAGCATCTACCTACAAAGGACTCCCCTACCTGGATCTAGGATGAAGGATAAATAATGATATTGTTCTAGTGAAAATAACTGCAACTTTGAAACCGTGTTTGTTGAATATAGTTAAAAGTAATTGTCTGTTTTCCTTTCAGGGACCAAATGCTTCTCAGCTGGAGAAAGAGATTGGATCTGATCAGTTTCCTGCAAATGAACACTATTTTGGTCTTGTCAATGTAAGTATGCGCATAACAGTCTGTAGATCTATGCACATTTAAATAAATCAATAAAAGTGCTTTGATGTGCCAGTCTCTACTTCAGTCCAGTCTCTGTGTGTATAATTAAATTAAAAATACAATTAAAATACACAAGTGTAAATATCAATGTTTTGTTTTCTTCTTCTACCATCCTCTTAGAAATATTTCCATAGTCAGTCATGCCACACCATTGCAGCCCATGGTGTGATAGTAGTATATCCTGTTATATAATTTGAAATAAATGCTGCATTTGTTCTATAAAATAGGTTAAATGTGTTTCTTCTTTTTTAATGGAATGTTTTTAGTACTATCTAGAATAAATGTGTTGGCAGTTGCATTTAATAAGCCCAAAAGAGTGTTCTGAGTTTGAATGTTGCACCTACGAAATGTTAAAATAAAACATCCTATTTGTAAACACCGTCAATGGTACTTATGGTAGGGTAATTTATTGCAGAAGAAGCATGTGTCCCTACCTGTAAATACCTTTGAAGTTGGAAGGTTCCCACACTGCTGTCCGCAAACTGGGATAGAGTACGACTGATTCAGAAATCTTCCTGCTAATGATTACCACCCCAGGATGATTCCAGGTAACAGAATATATAATCTCCCTAAACATGTCGTGTTGTTTGTCCATCCAGTTCGGCAACACCTGCTACTGCAACTCCGTGCTGCAAGCGCTGTTTTTCTGCAAGCCGTTCCGTGAGAAGGTGCTGCAGTACAAGCAGCACCAGAAGAACCAGAAGAGGGAGACACTGTTGACATGTCTCGCCGATCTCTTCCACAGCATCGCAACGCAAAAGAAGAAAGTTGGCACAGTCGCACCGAAAAAATTCATTCAGCGGTTACGCAAAGAAAATGGTAGGGTAACAGTGTATTATATTGGCCTGAATTATTTACATTACTAAACTGCATTTTCCTTGATTGTTCGATATTAATGTGTACCTTCCATCGCTCCCTAATATTGTTTCATGTGCTGAGAGGGCATCATATTTTTATTCTTAAAAAATACCAGGTAGTGTGTTTCAGTGCACTTTTGTTGTCCAAATTATATATTTTATACAGGTTTTTTGTGTTGATTCATACATATTCCACCCTTTTATGTAAATCATGTTGAACTTCTAAACAAATGCATTATATAAATATACATTTATTAATATTCCATATGATGGATTGTGAAAAAATTATGTTTATTGACACATGTTATAATAACAAGTGCATTGATTCAACGCAACATTTGGTTGGTGTCATTTTTGAAGGCACACATTCGATATCCCACATGACATGTGTGTCCTTTTATTAACTTAGCAGTATTTTTTCTAAAACTTGTGATGCTATAAAGACATCTCCCGTGTATTATTTCAGAATTATTTGACAACTACATGCAACAGGATGCACATGAGTTCCTGAACTATTTACTAAACACCGTCGCTGACCTATTGCAAGGTGAGAACAGCAGATATCTTCAGTCATCTTGTACTGATCTACTTTTGTTCCAAAACGTTCAAATGAACATTAGAACTAGGCTTTCTCAGTTGCTGCACCAACAGTCCAACAAGTGGATTCACTCCCTCTTAGTCTTAGTGTAGGTAGAAAACATAATACTATTTTGTCTTATATTTTGTAATCTTGCTTTCCCTCCTTAATGATTTAGTATACACTTTTGAGATTGCCCAACAGTTTGTTTTAATTTGTGTCTAAATTTTGTATTACTCTGTGCAGTGTGGCCATGCAGTTCTGGTTTCATAATTACATGTAGAATTATGACTGTAGCTAGTTTGTTACATTGTGATGTGGTCATCGTTTTCAAAATGCAATTGTTTTAAAACTGCATGACAGCCGACTACCACAATAATGAACATAGTCCCCTACATTGAGTTTAAATTGGCTAAATTCAGTAATCAGGAGTGTGAAATCAATATCAAATTATGCCATTGTGACCTGGATTGTGCTTTGATTGTATACAATATTTATGGGGTAGGAAATGTGTCCATTTATGTGTGCTATGCCACGGTCTTGTACAATTATAGCTGCATGCAGTTAGCAAAGGTACAATCTGATACAATGTTTTCTTTGGGGTAGCGGAAAAACAAGGCAAGAATCGGGCGACAACAAATAGCTGTGTGAAGCCAGAACCGACCTGGGTACATGACATCTTCCAGGGCACACTCACGAATGAGACACGATGTCTCAACTGTGAAACTGTACGTAACTACCTACTAGTGATACTACGATGTACTTTTGTACTACTCTCTTCCTGTGACACTCCAGTGGACCTTCACTAATAAGGGTAGCCTCGGGACTGCGCAAAAATGACCTGAATGGCCGCTGTATTCGTGAGATTATTTGTCCTACTTTTTGCTGTTATAGAAATAATTTCGGACTATCCGAGGGTGACCTTGATTGCGAGGTGGCTGCATTTCAGAGGTGTCTCTAAAGTCAAATTCACCGTATTCTCTTCCAGTTTAGTTATGTTGGTTTTAGTTTAGATATTGTTACTTTTACATAAACTGTTATTTCTACATTTAACTTTTAAGGACAATCACTGGTTAAAAATGGCCATAAGCCATTTGATATATCTCTGTTGATACTGCTAAAAATGCAAGTGTTTATGAAGATGTGGTATCAGGTATAACATTCAAATTATGAATACTGTTTTGAGCTTATTACACACAGTTTTGTGGGCAATATCCAATAAACATATGTATTGTAATATTAAGAACATTGTATTAAAAATTGAGCAGGAGACAAGCTAAGTTAAGGATTCTGACTAGTTGCCCTTTTCAGCTTGTTTTTTTGACGATTCATACACTATAAAAAAGTCACATAATGACTGTGTGTTCAGACGTCTAGAAACAATTACATTCAGAAAAATAATTCGGACTAACATCTGAATATATACAAACTTAAACAAGTCCTGACATTGTGCTACACAAACGTCTCTGTCGCTAAGGCCCAGATTTAATATATGATAATGTAAACATGTATTATGTATTTGTGTTAGGTGAGTAGTAAGGACGAGGACTTCCTCGACCTGTCGGTGGACGTGGAACAAAACACGTCCATCACCCACTGTCTGCGAGGCTTCAGCAGCACAGAGACACTGAGCAGTGAATACAAGTATTACTGCGAGGTGTGCTGCAGCAAACAGGAGGCACAGAAGAGGTAAGACACGGTTCTCTACGTTCTTCACTGTACAGAGTGTAATCAGATACCATAATTTTCCTATTACACAACTAGAAAATTTGACTCACATCAATATTTCGACCACCTTCGGCAGCCTTCATCAGAAACTGTTCTTGTGCCCTGTGGACCCTGTGTATTTATTATTATTGTGTGCACTTTCGCGTGGCAGACGTGATACATGTATAATTAAAATGTCCATATGATAACAAATATATATATATAAAATAATCGTTAAAAAGTCAGTAGAAATTGCACTAAAAAGTAATAAAAATGTAAATAAATAATTTAAATAGGTCAATGATCCTGTGTATTCCATGAAACGTTGATGTGAGTCAAATTGTTTAGTTGTGTAATAAGAAAATTGTGTTAGTTGATTATTCTTTCAACTTGATGAACATTTTCATGGATTCTTCAGTCTTCACTATAGTTGTGTTTTTATTTAATGAATTTTATTTATCCCTTTTGACTCTGCCCCATAACCAGCTGATATGTCATGATCCCCAACAGCCTGTAACTGGCCGATCTGTCATGACCCCAACTGCCAGTAACTGTCCGATCTGTCATGACCCCAACTGCCAGTAACTAGCCGATCTGTCATAATCCCTAACTGCCCATAACTAGCTGATCTGTCATGATCCCCAACTGCCAGTAACTAGCCGATCTGTCATAATCCCTAACTGCCCATAACTAGCTGATCTGTCATGATCCCCAACTGCCAGTAACCAGCCGATCTGTCATAATCCCTAACTGCCCATAACTAGCTGATCTGTCATGATCCCCAACTGCCAGTAACTAGCCGATCTGTCATGACCCCAACTGCCAGTAACTGTCCGATCTGTCATGACCCCAACTGCCAGTAACTGTCCGATCTGTCATGATCCCCAACTGCCAGTAACTAGCCGATCTGTCATAATCCCTAACTGCCCATAACTAGCTGATCTGTCATGATCCCCAACTGCCAGTAACTAGCCGATCTGTCATGACCCCAACTGCCAGTAACTGTCCGATCTGTCATGACCCCAACTGCCAGTAACTGTCCGATCTGTCATGATCCCCAACTGCCAGTAACTAGCCGATCTGTCATAATCCCTAACTGCCCATAACTAGCTGATCTGTCATGATCCCCAACTGCCAGTAACTAGCCGATCTGTCATAATCCCTAACTGCCCATAACTAGCTGATCTGTCATGATCCCCAACTGCCAGTAACTAGCCGATCTGTCATAATCCCTAACTGCCCATAACTAGCTGATCTGTCATGATCCCCAACTGCCAGTAACTAGCCGATCTGTCATAATCCCTAACTGCCCATAACTAGCTGATCTGTCATGATCCCCAACTGCCAGTAACTAGCCGATCTGTCATAATCCCTAACTGCCCATAACTAGCTGATCTGTCATGATCCCCAACTGCCAGTAACTAGCCGATCTGTCATAATCCCCAACTGCCCGTAACTAGCTGATCTGTCATGATCCCTAGCTGCCCGTAACCAGCTGATCTGTCTGCTGGATAATTATGTGTTATGTGTAATTTTAATGCTTAGTTTATTTGCTGCTTCGCAGTATATTTGTGTTTTTTATTGGAATATGTTTTTATAATTATATTGGAAGTATTTTAGATAGTACTGTTTGAAAACATCTCTTGCTGAATGTGTATGCGCGATGTGGGAAATTGGAATGCATTTCATTAAAATGTCACGGCCTAATTTCTGTCTAAATGTTTAAGCATATCCAAAGATAGGAATTACCTTTTGTATAGGCTTCGTCAGTACTTATGACGTGCATTGGTGTTTCTGTTTTTCATAGCTAAATTGTCATATTTACCGACAATTAATAAATTAGCCCTCAAAGACTATAAACCACAGACAACCGCAGAATATAAATATTAGATGATAATGTTCCCAAGTAGGATGCGTGCCTCTGGCATAACTGCCGGTTACAGGCAACAGCGGATGTTTGGTATCTGAATGTTGTGTTTCAATTTGGACATTTCAAAATGACCAGTTTGGCATGCCATCATTCAGTATAAAGTTGTTAAAATTACAAATCAATATTTATTATTCCCAAAATAGGTGTGAAATCATGTAAATTCATTCCGTTTGTTGACATCCATACCTCACCGTGGCCTATTAATGAGCTAATTTGTTGCACAAATTTCAAACTACAAATACTGTTTTTGGTTCATTAAACCCAATTTGACAGCCATTCAACTTCAACATGTTTATTCTGTTATTAATTACAATATAGTATTTATATTATTAAATGAGGAATGGTTACTTTACATTTACATGGAATGGATATATCTATATATATCTTTACATTGTGTTGTTTGCGCTCGGCAGAATGCGAGTAAAGAAACTGCCCAATCTGCTGGCGCTACATCTCAAGAGGTTCAAGTACATGGAGCAACTCAACAGACACACGAAGCTGTCGTACCGCGTCGTCTTCCCCCTGGAGCTGAGACTCTTCAACAAGGTAAGACTTCACAGCTGGCAGACATCCCTGTCGATGATACCTGCAGTGACACACATGTCAGCATTTCATAGGGAAACTAGTCTTTACATTATTTACAGCTCGGTGCAGGCTCAATCCTTTGTCCTGCTATTGGAACAGGTTTTTGGAAAATCACAACTTTTTCTTTTCTTATTTGGTATTTGGATAATAGGATTTTTAATTTTCAGATACCATAATTTGTGTTGGACCATAACATGGTCTAATTTGTTTAATAACAAGGTAATCAGTGTTTGCGTTGTTACTAAACAGGCTAGTACTACCGGTATGTGTAAAAGCAAGTGAAGGAGTGTAGGTAAATAATAACATTAAAATGGGTAAATTGGAAAATTTCACTATCCCGGCTAAGGGCCTGGCTGGGAGGCATCCCTGAGAATGATACGACACATGTCAGGATGTCTCGAGGAAACTAGTCATGTTATTTGGGCCAAGAGCCAGAGGATTGGTCGGAACACTTTTAGGGACAAATTCTAATAGTTATTTTTGGCCAGGCATAAATCCATAACGATGGAAATAATAATATGTACTGGCATTACAGCATTTACAGGTGACATATTTGCGGGATTAAATTTGTATATTTAATATTACGGGAGTCGTTTTGGAGTGTCGTAGGGTGATGTTAATTGTGACGTGGCTGTCTTATTGAGGTGACCGTGAAATGAGGTTCAACTGTATTTATATAGCTATGAGACTAGTTCTTGTATGGCTACCATCCCGGCCCACTTCTTCCTATTGCCAGCCCACTGGCGCAGGAAGAAAATTACTATTGGGTGGGCTGAGCCGGAGCTTCAGCATAAGTCACTCCACTGTCACATCATGACATCAGAAGATGGGGAGACAGGGTGCTGTTTCGTGGTGACGTTTAGTATTCAGAAACCTTTATTTGCACACCTCGCTGCGGCTCGCCAAAAACCTCACCTTCAGATTCGTTTAACATGTATCTTGAATTTGGATTTATTGGTGGGGGCAAAACCATATGTCTGCCCCAGCGAAATTCCTGGAGGAGACAGCTGCCCCCATTGTCCCCCTCATCCCCACACCTATGTGCCTTCTCCCTCCCCTTGCCTTCCTCCGCCATTTCCAATGTCCAAAAATGTAAAAGGAAGAACCTTGTATTATGGTGACCGTGGTAATACGGTAATACAGCCACCTCGCAATTAAGGTCACCCTAGGACAGTCACATATTATTTCCATAACAGTAAAGTATAGGAATTATTCCCGCTAATAAAGTCACCTTGCTATTCAGGTCACTTTTGTCCAGCCCCGAGAATGGCCTTAATAGTGAGCTTCCACTGTATTTATCTTGTCAAGACATGAGAACGTGAATGTACGTGAATGTACGTAAAGAGCCTTATATGATGTTGTAGTCGGATGACGCTTGCAACCCAGACCGGATGTACGACCTGACAGCAGTTGTCGTCCACTGCGGCAACGGCCCCAATAGGGGGCACTATATCAGCATCGTCAAGAGTCACCGGTTCTGGCTCCTCTTTGACGATGATATCGTAGACGTAAGTTGCACGCTTTTATCAGGGCTCATACGGGGCATGGAAATCCTTGAATAGTATGGAATTTCATTACTTAAAAATCAAGGCCTTGAAACTCTGGATTTTTTTAATGACATGGAACAGCCTGAAATTCTAAGTTCTAAGAAATAAGGTGGTGGATGCCCATTGTGTTCAGTTATCCACCTACGGAAATCATGAATGTTGAACCCACTACTCTGGGAACAAGTTTTAAAAGATCAAAATACTGTATAGTGGTGATTTATAACTGCTGCCCCTGGTTGGTTCTTGGTGGGTGTAGGTTAGTACAGATACGTTATAACTAAGCTTAAAATGTATATTTTGTATAACTATTGTTCTCCAATGTAAATCGGTATTGGCATGGATATTTTTTACGCAAACCTGGAAAAAGCATGGTAATGCCATGAAAGTGTATAGTTGTTTTATATTGGTGTATGTTCACATTCTGCATGGAACCATTTTGGACCAACAGTAGAGCACCATCCTGATCAATGATACACCCTGCATTAGCAAAGCCCATGGATGCCCAAAGCCTTGACTGTGGCTGTGGTTGGAAGCCTCATCTTTCATAAAGATGATCTTCCACTGTGGTCTGTCACTTGCATATTAATGAATATTGATGCTTGTGTGAATATCAGAGTTGGGCAGTGTGGTGGATGATGTCTTGGCGATCATGTCACATTAGTCAAATATGGCAGCCATTGGCTCAAAATCACCAATCCCAGTGTAGTCATTTGATCCAATGCAAAAAGCATAATTTTGTCTGGACTTTGCAACCGCCCCTAATAACCATATGGAGACATTTGGAGAGATTCTACACAGTTATTTATCTAGTCCTTCAGTGTGTTTCAAATATGTCTCTGTTTTGTGGTTACAGAAAATGGAGGCATCATCCATTGAGGAATTCTTTGGTCTGACATCAGATGTGCAGAAGAACTCGGAATCTGGCTATATTTTGTTCTACCAGTCACGTGAATGAATGCGCGTCCCCATGGCAACTTGACTGGGAGAAGTTCAGCTAAAACTGGTTATGTCAGGTCCTGCTAGACTGTTGAATGAATTTGTCTACGTGGCAATAGGTGGGGTATATTGTAGTCATGGCTACAGCTGCCACAGTGGTGGTGCATGGGTAACTTAAAGCGGCCTCCTCAACTGATGTAGCTCATCATGAATACAATTTTTATGTCCAAATATGTAGTGCGCGGATAGTTTAAATAATATCCATAGTCAGTTTACAAAAAGCTTACATTTATTTATAACTAATAGTCACAAGAATTGATTGTGGTTGCTACATGATTACATCTGGTAACTTGCAAAAGCCTCTCTTGTAGGCTTGACATTTAGCCTTTAAACCACTGAACATGTTGGCTACACAAACACAAAATATGTCCGTAATCATATCACGCATTCACGTGTAGATTCCAATTATGAGAATCATTTAAATTAATGCTTGGTCCAACATTAAATAAATAAATTATATGCCTGGTAATTTAACTCTCTCGTGGTTTTGAACAGTCTGTTTTTCTGTCAACAACATTACATCATCCTTAGCCAGGGGGCGCTGCTGATTACATCAGTCTCGGTACCCCCTGGCAAATCGCTTGCCGAAACTATGAAGATAAGCCCAGCCAATAAAATATTGCTTGCTGTAAAATTCCAGTGGTCGTCTGGGTGGTCTTCATGGACTCTGGGCAGTAGACATAATTATTTGAATACACAATACCACTCAGCAGCTCATGAGACTGGTCGAATGGGTAATTATATTGGGATTCCTGAAAATTGGGCACGAGTCGGACGGGTGTCTGCACTGTTCTCACGGGTGGTATGGCAAAGTCGGCTATGAGTCTCATTCAGCTAACGTCCCTACAATGCGTTGGAGATGAGCCAGGAGTGGTGTATGTAGTCACACCCCTGGCTTGCGAGGATGCAATATATAAAATGTTGCACAAATGAATGAGCACATTGTAGTTGATATTAGATACCCCTCTTGTTAGGTTTGCTTTTACGAAAAATGAATTTAAAATGAGATGAGCAAAACTATCACGTTGAGGAGGTGCCTTTAAGAGGGTTAGGAAGGTGACTTTTAACTTGTCTATGCAGGACAATCTCATGGATGTTGTTCTCCATACTCACCCATGCGTAACAGATACCACAGGCCGGCCATGTGTGACAGATGCCACATACCCGGCCTTGTGAAGGGTGGTCTGTAGGGGCTGCAGACCCATTACAAGTTCTTTGCAAGTAATCAGCAATCTTGTAAACATGAGATTATATGAGATTATCTCTAATGGCACGCGTGCAAGTGGAGTAATGTACAAAATAACATTTACAAGATGTTGTTAGTTATATATGTCAGATGTGTAATGAGAAGATTTGATGTGAAAAGTTGTCTTTGTATGTAAATGCTTAATCTCGGTATAAACACAAAGTGTTTAGTGACACTTGGTGCTTGACGGTACTTTTACTTGAGATATCATCATGTGTATAGATATCAACACAACCAAATCACAAGGAAATGGGAGTCACAAGCGTTTGAATATCACACCAACTATAATTGAGTAGATGTGTAGACTGAGAAGTGTCTCTTGTATTTGATTGTTGACTGCCAGTTGATTTGGAGTGGCTGTATTTGTACCTTGAAAGTTGATGAAACTGTTATTCAAAAATTCAAAGTGAATATGACAGTGTTTGGCAAATATACAGCACCGCTAACGTAACAAAATTGATAGTGCAACTGTTTACTGCTAGGCATGTTTGAAAAACAGTGCTTACAAATACAGGAAGGTGTTATGTAGATTTACGTAACTCTGTACAATCACAGATGACAGGTAGAATGTTGTGAACAACTGTACTTAACATCAAGAGCTGGCAAAAACTGACTGGACTTGGACAAAAAGTACAGAAACATGTGGAAACTCACAAACTGGCCTTTTGAACTCTGTTCGTTCAAAGTCCCTTTTTAAAGTAAAACAATTGCAGATATTTAAAAGAAATAATTATTTAAGTTAGTTTCGCTATAATAATTGCGATCAGTTGTAAAAAGTTCCATTGACCTTTAACTAAAGTTAAATAAATTGATGGGAAAATGCATATAACAATGTTGCATCAGTCAGGTAAAGCCATTGTATATACCTGTATTTATATTTAAGTTGTTAAAGGAGTGGGGAGATTTATCAGTGTGTAACTGGTAGAAAATAACATAATACATGAAGTGTCATACCAAAAAAAGTATATAAATTTAGGTACAAACTTAGAGACGGTCGCATGCTTTGTTCCACTGTTATAAAGTTGCATTGTTTATGCTGTCCTCTTTTAGGAGTTGAATGAACTTGCAGTGTTATTCCCTACGTGATAAAACTGTCGTTATTGAAGTAACAAAATTATGCAAAATGCATACATGATAACAATCATTGTTCTGTTTGTTAAGCAAATGGTGAATGGACATTTGTGAATGTTGCGACACGTTACTGTTAGAGATATTGGTGTAGTTTATGAAGAACAGGTGTTGATTGATGTTGAAAAGCATTTTCAAATGGTACAAACTGTAATTTTACCCAGTTGTTTAATCAGACAATGTCAACTGCTAAGTTAATAATTTAAATTACTTTGTGAGAAATCTTGGTTTAGACCAACACCACAGTACATTTCACAACCATTTTATATTACTTTTTTCACAATATACGTACCAGTTTTATTTATGAAAATGTTTGTTTGTGGTCATAATTACTTATTTTGATTATCGGTATACAGTTTGTGATATGCTAGTTGTGGTAGACTGTTTTTTCAAAGATTTCTTCAAGAAGAAATTACTCTGAAGGAGTAAGACTTAGTAAATAATTATCAATGTATATTAGTTTGGCACAGGCATGTTTCGAATCTATCTCTTGTCTATATACTGTGGTTGCAGGCAGTTTTGTAGGCAAACAGTACTTGTGTAACAGTTAATATACATACATATGTCAGATATGTTCGTTCAAACTGTTTCTCTTTTTTAGTCCTTTGGCCGAATGTCCAAGGGATTATTGTTATATTTCACTGTAAAAATTGTGTTTTTTCTTGTTATCTTCCAGCACCTTTGATGACAACATGGTAGTCATACTGTGCAGTGCTATCAATATTCATAGTGTTGTTGGTTCAGAGGTGCCAAGTTATATTGCCCCAAAAGCAGTAGATCTACCACTTTTCATGAATTGATGGTGGTAGATGAAGATCTGGTGCCACGAACCTTGCGCTGCAGTTGTAAGGGGGAGTGTAGGCATGAAAGGTAATTGCTCCATGGCCGGATAATTGCTCAATTTATTGATAAATCTACTTATTTTGTATGGATTTTCAATGTAATATGTTGGCTAGACAGTATAATTGAATTCAATTTGATTTAAAACCAGAAAGATATATCATGAAATATCAGTCTGGCGGTATATTTCGACACTAAAGTGGTAGACTATGAGATTATACCAAAACAATTAGACTAGACTAGGTCTACCACCAAAGCGGTAGACTTGGCACCTCTGTTGATGTCTGAGCCCACACCTCAGGCACTGACAACATTGTGTAGAGTGCAGTAGCCAGCCTGTTTATACACCTGAAAGCTACTGAAATGCAATGAAGAAAAAACATGACCATGGTATAGAGAAAAATAATTACAGGAAAACGTGCCTTAGCGGAAAACTTTCTAAAATGAAAACATGTCTACAATGGACACTTTTGAAAGAACCGAATGACTTGTTTGTGGTAATCTGCAGTGGTCTCGATGATGTCCACTATCTACAGGTTTTACTGTCCATTATACATGTATTAATGTGAAACGTCATAAGCATACACTAGAGTTAATAGAATGTGTTCACAGATATATTGCCATATGATGCCCGTTATGTTTGCAAAGTGTGAATGCCGCTTTCGAATGTCAACACTGTCTCCAAACGTGCACGAAGCCCGACAGACTTGTATTTCATGTTTTGTTGTCAACAAGAACATGTCAAATAGTTTGGTAAATATTGCCTCTTTCAATAAATTATACTGTGGTACGATATATACCTTGTGTAATCTCACAGATTCCTTAAAGTAGGGGGCAGGTGTCCCTGTTATATGCATCAAACATTAATAAGGATAACACCATGGGAACACAGGGTTTAAAACAACTGCTATTGAACATAGATATGTATGTAATTCAATTCTTCCTAGATGATTTGCATCTCGGGCCCCAAACTTTTACGGGTTCTTGTACAATCACTGGAAAGAAAAGTAACGCTTTTTTCTAAATTATCTATAGATTAACAGTTAAGGGTTCATACAAGATATTAGATGACTGCAACATTACGCATATTGTTTGTTGTTTCAAGCTGTCCCAAGTGATCAAAGAACAGTTACATAGGTGAAACAGTTATCAAACATGTACAGTGCTGCAAACAACGATTAGAAATTAAGTAATGTTCATGAAATGTCCTGTACGAACACTTCAGGAAATCATCCCCAGTACCTGAGTATACAGCGCCATCCAAAGAATGGATATTTTTGCTAGTGTACAGTATACATGAATATAATTTTTTTTTTAACCAGAAATGAGTGATGGGAACAATTATAACTGAATGCTGTTGGGCAACTTCACATTAAAACTGACCTAAAGTCAACCATGTCATGAAACACAACAAATGTAACTAAGTGCCGTAGGTTTTATAATGTTTTATTATTAACCATGGATCTTTTAACAAAATACACTGCACTGATTTTTATGCAAAAAAATTACGACAGTTTCTTAGAAAGCACTAATCACATCATTTGCATTTACTAAATATGACAGATTACTCAATAATTATCAATTTTAACTTAATAGAATGCAATAGTACTGATATTTTTGCCTACATTGTGAATCACCAGAAATGTAGATACAAAATTATTCTGTCACTTTCAAGTGGATATGTATCGGCAATATAACAAGCAATCTTTATAGAACACTGACGAGTGCTGGAAATAACGAGATAGGCATTTCACGAAAGAAATTAAACAAAAACATGTTACCAACAAACATCCAACAAACAGGTTATTCAAGAACAGAATGTGGAGCATCCTGGTTCTAAACGCTACATTCAGACATAAACAGAGCAGTTAATTCATCTGCGGGAATGATTTTTATAATAAAGAATTTTTGTTATGGACCTCAAAATCTATCAGAGATGAAGCTTTAGTTATTCATATTCGCGGTTCCTTAATCAATATGTAATCACAACAATCAGGTCGATATCTAGTAGTCCAATTTGGCTGCCAGGCATGAAACTTTGAAATGATTACCATCGGTATTGAATAACAAGATAATGAACATAAATGTTATTCTGTTCTCATTCCATGATAACTGCTCTTCTTAAACAAAACAAACTAAATATTGCTAGTGATCAAGTGATAGTTGTTGAAGTTTTGATGTAAATATTCTTATTTGATAATTCTATCTTGCTTTCTGCTTGGGGTGGTCACATAAATGTGCAAAGTCGCATTACATATTAGTAGACAATGATTTGGTCACCACCATGTTTTGCTAGCAAAATTTATAACATATTGTGTAGATGTTTCGGTATAGAAATGATGGCCCATTGACTGGAAATATGTACATTTTCACAAGTCCAAAATTACAGGGTGAATAAATTGTAAACACTCCATTTTTTTTCTTGCAAACTTATGACACCACCTCTAAGTTTCTACTGATGTGAAGTTGGAGGACTTTGGACCTTATAAGTTTATGAGACGACCCCTCTACGGATATGAACTTGGAGGACGGTCAGTGGACACAGCAGATTGGCTTCTTCGCGGAGACAAACTCAAGACCGGGAGCTGGAATATTCCGTGGGAAACTCGAACGTGTAGGTGCCGTCTCCATCCACCTTGGGCAGTGTCCCAGCATTCGGGATGACGTTCCACGACAATGACAGTGTCACGTTCCTGTTTGACCTGACAAGAAAAATATCATTACCATCACTAGACTGATAAAAACGAGACATGTTATAAAGTAGATATTATTTAATGAGCATGTTGTTCACATGATGTACTTTAATTATAGTCAGCCAGAGCCAATCTGCTTTAATTATAGTTATTATTGAATTATGTATGGCAATTGGAGACCACTAATGCATTTCTGGGTATGTCTGGGGATAACTTTAGGGCAAAACACTGTGCATGACTTATAAAACACAAACACACAGAATGTCAGTTTTGCCTGTTGATGCATCCGCAAACAGCGGCAGTGTCTTTGCATCTAGCAGGGTGGCCAAGTTGTTACAAACACTAGTGTGCCACTATATAGTAGGGGAGACCAGGGAGGGTTGGCGCAATTTTCACTTAAACTCAATTTTTCTTAAGGTAATGCATATATAATGAATCCACTTTGTATAGGCAGGTTCCCTATTATATCATATATTAGAATGTATATTCATCAATTTTCTAACTATTATAGTATTTAACAAAATTATCCAATATCTGATCCCTTCTCAACTGCGCCAACCTGCCCCATATACGAGGTGGGTTGGCGCACCCCCGGGGTTACGTTGGCTTAGAGTAGAAGGTAGAATGTGCTGCAAATAGTTATTTATTCAACCAAAGACACTGAAAGGACCATATAAAAGGGTCTACGGGCACTAAACACCAGAGTCACATTCATACATGTTAAGTTTCAGAAACGCCAATCCAGGAGATTTATACGTAAATCAGAGGGTCTCTGAAAATCTGGCTTTTATACATAAATCGGAGGATCTTGGAAAATCAGAGATTTATACATAAATCGGATTAAAATATAACAAAAAGGATACTTTCCATAGACATTAATAATCATGTTATAATAAAATGTTAAGTTTCAGAAATGCCAATGCATGAGATTTATGCATAAATTGGAGGGTCTTGTAATATCAGGAAATTTTGTGTAAATTGGGGGTCTCGGGGTATTATGGAATTGTATATAAATCTGAGTATTTCATGTTATAAAAATGGTCACAGATCAGCTTTATTTCACATTGCACACGTGCTCTTAAATCGGTGGCACATAACAGCATGTTAATATGTATTTCATGTGTTACATTAACTAAATTATATGTGGACATAAAATAATTAAATTATATGTAAACTAAAATGTACGTGGCTTTATAGGTATGGTAGAAAGAAGAAAAACTTTACTAATTTGATGTTCTAGGCATGTGTTCATACATTAAATATATATTCTTTATGGTGCAAAGAACCTTGCATATAGGCAGTAAATACATCTTCTTTTGTTACAAATATTTTATTACAAACAGATACTATATTCACAAGTATAAGAACCAGAACTTAGCATTGTATTTTCTTCAGTTTGTTACCATGGCCTGTGTGACGGAGGCATGCGTGATGAACTTACTATTTGTGACCTTCGGCCTTTCTGGTGGAGCATTTGATGTTATAAAATACATATTTTCATTTATAATGTGTCCCAGTTCTAACAGTTACATATATATATATGGATTAATTAAAACGTGCACATAATTTAGATGGATTGATTGACATTATTTGAGCATAGATTGAAACGTATTACATTTCGTTCTACAAGATCGGCAAGCTGACGGTAGGCAATAATATGGAACCCGCGGCCGCAAGCGCGGTTCACTGTGCTCGTCTAAAGCTTATATGCAATATCAACCACAGGCAAGACCCAAGAAGGTTATAGTTAAACAGTTGTTGTTGTCTAGTCAATGCAAGGCATGATTTAAACAACCCCTTTTCGCTTTGTTGTCCGAGCGGCCTTGGTCAAATGTCCCTATTTGTCAGATTTAGCTCGGTGTCTGACCGATTGCAATTAACTCACTGACACTTGCACTGGTATTGACCACTTTCTGTTGACCCAGAAAAACATACTCGAATCAGCCGGAAATAAAACCCGATTAGGCCATGCCGAGTTCGGAAAATAAAATAGAAAAAAATTGTTTTGGTTTCACTGAAAATCCAGGAGACTGGTTCTCTTTTCCAGGAGATCGGGGGATTTGATGGATTTCCAGGAGTCCCCCCCCGGCGAATGCAGGAGACTTAACATGTATGCACATTGGCGTCTTCTTAATGCGGATTGCTGTCAACCTGTACATTCTTTGTGCTCTACGTTTCATTTACTGGACCAAATGATTCCCAGATTATACGGTGCAATGATTAAAGCTTGTGCAAACAGTGCGGGGGATTTTGCTACTGAAATCTTTTTGCTACTGAATAGTCTGATAGATGCGATTCCCGAATGTCTGGTAGTATAAATATTATGTTGCCGCATATTGCTACAACACCAAGTGAGAAATGTGGAGTGAAAGAGAGAAAACACTCTTGTTGGACTCAACATTGTCACTTCGATGACCATAGTAATATGACTTTGTTTCTTGTTTGGACTAGACGCAAACAGAAACGTAAATTTTAGCGTTTCATAAGTGCTGAAGATTGAATTACAGTGTTGCTGTATTATATGCATAGGTCATCCAGCACCGCTTCTTCCACTGGGTTGGTTATTCCTTTATTAACGACATAACGGCAAACATGATTATGTAGCAATTCAAAATAAATACAATAAATAATATGTAATTTAATTTTGTTGTTATAATCTAGATAGTGTGAGTTTAACAACGTAAAACACACTGGGCAACAATGACGCATGCGCCAACCCGCTCGGACAAAAATGTGCCAACCTGCCCCGACCTGGTTGATCACTATTTGCATGACACAACACAGAAACTATGCGGGGCAATAGGATTCTGTTCCTTTCAACGTGTGTGCATATGTCATGTCTTCGTCATGCTTTACTGCATACCACGTGACCAGTCAATAACTATAATGTGGAAGACATTGATCCTCTTTCGGTTTTTTTATTCAACGTAGTAAAAAAGTAACAAATCTTGATAATGTTTGTGTTGTTTCATCTTTGCGCCTGCAATTTTCTGGGGTTATGCGTAAAACTATTGGCCTTCACTTGGTGAAACCACGGCAGGATTAGTGTATTAATTTTCAAATGGATCGCACAATTCAACCCACCCCAAGCGCCAACCTGCCACGGTCTCCCCTACTACAAGCATAGCTATCCATAGACATGTTATAATATCTGATCTAGACATAGCTTTTATTAGAATATTAATACCTGCCATTTCTCCACATGCAATGCCAGGGTAACTTGGCTAGTTAGTATAATTATGTGGCCATTATTATTGGAACATATTAATCATTATGCATGTATAATGACACTACAATTAACATGAACCAAGCCATCTTATATAATTAAGAACAGTGGCTACCGAACTGATATTTGGCGGGCTAGAAGACTGGCACATGAAAGAACTTACCTTAATCCATTGCCGTCATCAAAGAAGTAGTACTTGGTGTTCACACTATTGAGATCAATGACTGCCTTCTCTCCCCGCTGAATGATCTTGTCCCACAACACAACCTGGTTCACCTTCTGCGAAGTGGCATGGTCCACACAGAGACATGGCAATTGTTATGCAAAGTAATAATAACAACAACAATAAGTGAATTTATAATGGTAATGAATTGGTTAAAACATGGCACATTAATTATTAAAAATACATGAATTATCTGAACAAATAGTAATAAATTAAAACAGGACATCGTAAAAAACTTATCATCAATATTTTTTACAAAAGAAGCATAAATTTGTCCAAATTGCACGAGATCAGACATAGCGGTTATGGAATATACAGGCAGTGTTATCTCAGAAAAATTATTTAAATTGGGATTTATAAAATATTGCACTAGTGATAATTTTATGAAGTACCCCTGGTTAATCAAATTGAGGTTTCTGCTAACTGGTAATAACAAAAATTCTTGTTATTGTATTTCTTAATTGGTTATAGTAGCCAAGACTACATATAAACATCCTTTAATGTACATAAATTCATATTTTTTTGCTTGATTCACATTATTTATCTTATACAAAACAATCCACCAACGAAAGTCGTGATGTCTGGTCAAGACTAACGTTTCTTGTCTTATGATGTAAATAATGTCTAACAAACAATTATTCGGAATTGGTTAAGTCCTAATTGTTAAGTGGAATTCATGTGCAACGTATATTTAGAAATTTTGGAACACCAAAAAGAATGCTACCTTGCAAGTTGCAATATATGTTTTCATAAACTTATATTGCAGCGGTGCAAATCGTTTGCTACAATTAACACATCTGCTTATGCCTGGTATACGAAGTAGATATACTTACATTATTGTCTGTTTCATATTCAGCTGTGAGGTAAAGGAAGAGTTGTTTGACATTCCAGTTGAACAAAGGGTTCATATCTAAACTCAGTCAAGGCAATTCAACATTATTTATCATACAATATAGTTCATTTCATACCTTTGTGATCAGTTGGCTAAATTTAATTGTTTTTTTTCATTAGCGGCCACTAACAAAAATGGATAACTAGAAAACAAAACAGGACATAATATATAATGAGTATATGTGCGAATGTGCATGCATGCATGTTTGCCATTCATGTCAATACTCCCAGGTTAATCAATCACAAGGCCACTGTAAAGTTGTTATGTAAATAAATTTCAATAAGTAAATAAATTACAATTAGCCAATTCATTTAAAACACTGTCAGCATGCTTTATATTCATTCATGTATTGCTGATGCACTCCCTTGTCATGTCCATCTTTCTATACGCTTGTAAAACATGGACCCTCTCAGCAGTTCTACAGAAGACGATGCAAGCCATGGAAATGAGGTGCTTTCGGAAGATCTTGCGCATATCATACAAAGACCACGTTACTAACAAACACATTTGCAACAAGATCAAACAAGCCATACGAAGATCTCCTTACAATGGTCAAGAAGCGCAAACTGAAATGGTACGGCCACATCTCACGATTGTTTGGCCTTGCAAAGACCATCTTGCAAGGTACCGTGAGAGGGGGGAGAAGAAGAGGTAGGCAGAAAAAGAGGTGGGAAGATAACATCAAAGAGTGGACAAGACTGGAGTTCGCTGACTTGCAGAGGGCTGTGGAGAACAGGGAAACATGGAGAGAGCTGGTTAAAAAGTCGTCAGTGGTGCCCCAACGATCCTTATGGGTTATGGGAAAGTAAAGAAGTATTGCTGGATAAGTTAATACAAAATACAAGTTTACAAATCATGGCAATTAATTTGATTGGAACTAATTCTTTCAAGTCCATCTATGATCACCCAACTCTTTCAGTTCTATATCACTAAAACCGATCACAAGCCACGTTACCCTATCAGTATAAAATTAATTCTAAAAGTGAACGGTAGACCTCCTTTATGTAAAATTCATGTATTTCCATTCAGCTAAAAAGTGTAAAATGTATTATTAATTTACCTCCAAGGTGCTATACCGTAATAGATGCCACTCAAGTGAGCACAAAAAGGATACCAGCTTTAAGATCAAATGTGATGAATCCAAGGTCATTCTTCTCTCTTGACACACTGAAGTCTGATACTTTTTTGCTGAAAATTGTAATTCATAAACATTAAGAATTCATCATTAACTGTGAAGATTAAAACAAAAACGTGTTATTCCTACAATCACTAATTTCTTGGTTTCATGCATTTTGTATAATTTATTATTTGTGCATCAAACAATAATAATTTTATTGTGTATTTTCCCATACTACCGTATATAATACGACACGTGCTGTGATGGCTTCACTGGCATTTACCAGTAAAAAATGCCAGCCTTTTTATTTCTTATTTTGAGGCCCATCTATTTATATAGCATTATGACATTTTGGTGTTACCAGATTTTTAGATGGATTAATTAGTGAGTTTATTACCTTACTAGTTTATTTACTATTCTGTCTAAATTGCCACATGTTTCCCTTGGTAATTATATGAAAGGTGTTATAGCAGTGTAGTGTAGTTATAAATATCACATCTGACATGATAGGCCCAATCTTCATAGTTATGCCCCCTCAGATCACAGTGCAAAATGTTGCATGGATCAGCTGAAAGATGTGACTGTATATCGGTAACAATCAACAGACCGACAAACTCACATTTATATATCGATTATGCTGCATTAGTGACAATGTCGTGAATTACTGAAACCAGCTGGCAGCCACAAAAAGTCCAAATCGCCATATGTTGAGCAGAAATGCACATCCGGAAGCTTGCAGTTGCATTGTGTATAGCATTTATACTGATGACTATTTACATTATTTCGGTTTGGATGATGTGATTTTTGATAATTCGATTACGCTTAGAACTGGACACCTCCCCGACACAAGCACCGAGCCATCGCATATAGCCAGGCCACACGCGTTTCACGTTTGACTGCCACACGCCCACACTGCCACAGTGTCAACTAACCGGTTACCATACTTACACCATGGCTTTAGCCGTTTTTATTGACACTGGTGCTCTGTGATCTTCAAAGGCGGTGGAAAGAAAACAACCAAAAGTTAACGCAGCCACCACACTAAGTGTAAAAGCAAATATCGTGTTCGCTCTGGATAAAAACGTATTCATTTTTGTGAATTAGATGCAAGCTTCTTCGTCGCTACCGGAAGTCAACGTGAGCTAAAGAAATGACGAAATAATGTGACAGTAAGAATACCCGTTATACCCCATGGTGTTATACTAATAATAATAATAATAACAAGATAACTTCTATTGCGCCTAAATCCTTGGAAACCAAGCTCAGAGGCGCATCAATATATATATATATATATATATATATATATATATATATATATATATATACATATATATAGGCAGCGCGCGCAATTTTGCACACACTTTCACATAACTAATTACAGATAAGTCTTTAAAATTCTTATATATTTATAGCGCGGTATCCAGTCGTTAGGACTGCTCAGAGCATTTTACACTTGACTCCCCAGCGTGACAGACCCGTTCAATCGAAAACCAGATTGACCTCTCTGGGAAGTTTTCAGCCTGTATACAAATATCCAACAATGTATATAGCCAAGTATTAATTCATTGCGCGCGCGTGTGTGTGTGTCTCTCTCTCTCCCTCCCTTTCTTTCCTACCTCCACCCTCCGTCCATCGTCTCCTCCTTCTCGCCCTCCCTGCCTGCCCCTCGATCCCCCTCCACCCGTCCGCCCGTCCGCACGCCCGTCCCTCCATCTATCCTACCTCACTTCCGTCCATCCGTCTCTCCCGTCACGAAGAAGACGTATTGGGACGTCAGATGAAAAAACGGCTGTACAATAATTATAAAAAGAATATACCAAATCAAGCCTGCCAACCAGCCCTGCGGCTGTGCATGGTAGACTAGGGTAGGGTACGTAGGGTAGGCTTATGTTGCACACAGCAGACCGTGTGGGCGTAGACACTCAATGGAAGTGGCGCCAGTGGCGTAGGCAGGATTTTGTATTGGAGGGGGCCATCCGGCATCCAAGCAATTTAAGCAACGAGAGCGGGATATGACATATATATATATATATATATTATATATATACATATAATATATATATTATATATATACATATAATATATATATTATATATATACATATAATATATATATAATATATATATATAATATATATATATATATATATATTATATATATACATATAAAAAATTGAGCTGCGCACACTATGCATTGGAGACTGTTTGGTCACTGTAACTCAGAATGTACGGAATCTTGGTGTACAGTTCGATGCCGAGATGAAGATGGAGACGCACGTGACCGCTGTCTGTAAATCTGCAATTTTCCATCTCCGAAATATTGCAAGAGTAAGACGTTATCTAACACCTGCAGCGACAGAACAAGTCATACATGCGTTTGTTACCAGCAGACTTGACTTTGGCAATGCATTACTCCACCGACTGCCTGTGAAACAACTAGAACGGTTGCAGAGAGTACAGAACTGGGCGGCTCGCCTTGTCGACGGCGCCAGGAAGTTCTGTCATGTCACACCTCTATTGATCAAGCTGCACCGGCTGCCGATACCAGTTAGAGTAGAGTATAAGATACTTCTACTCACGCACCGAGCACTGACTGGCTGTGCACCACAGTATATCACCAAATGTTTGAACAGACGTCAGCCAACTCGATTGTTGCGCTCCAGTGAACACAATCATTTATGTGTACCACGTGCAACGCGTCGCTGGGGTGATAGATCCTTTTGCGTGGCAGCCCCAACACTGTGGAACTTGCTGCCGCAAAAGTTGACTGCAACAACAATGACAAACACTGATTTTAAATCAAACCTTAAGACTTACCTGTTTTCCCGAACATTCTGTACTGCGCCGTGAGCAACGATTGTTGGAACGGCGCAATATAAATGTCACGATTTGATTTGATTTGATTTGATATAATATATATATTATATATATATATATATAATATATATATATATATATATTATATATATATACATATAATATATATATTATATATATATATATATTATATATATATATATTATATGTATATATATATTATATTTATATATATATATATATATATACATGCATACATACATACATACATACATGCATACATACATACGTATATATACAGTGTGTCATCATCATCATCATTGCGCAGCCGTAGTATCCCGTGGTTGGGCGAAGGCATCAGCATGTCGTTTCCAAATCTGCCTGTCTTGCGCTATCCTCTGCCAGATGGTGCCCTTCCAGTACTCGTCTAGTTCGTCTGTCCACCGTCTCGCCGGTCTTCCTCTAGATCGTTTCCCTTCGTAAGGTCTCCAGGTTGTGATACGCGATGTCCATCGGTTATCTCGTAGTCTGCTGATGTGCCCTGCCCAGGTCTACTTCTGTCTTCTGATTTGTTCTATCACGTCTATGACTTTTGTCTTCTGCCTTACCCAGATGTTTGTTTATCTCTCCCGATCCGTGATGTTTAATATACTTCTTTCCATCTTTGTTTGTGCGGCTGCCAGCTTGTTCTTTGCCTGGATGGTGATTGCTCATGTATACGCGCCGTATGTCATCGCTGGAAGTACGCATGAGTTGAAGACTTAATTGCCTCTTCAAGCAGGTTCCAAAGTTACCCTTGACGATGTCGCGGTGTTTGGCGAATGCTGTCCAGCCGGCAGAGATCCTTCTTTGAATCTCCTTGTCTTGGTTTTTGTCTTTGATACTGTATCGCTGTCCCAGATAGACGTAGCTTTCAATGTTCTCCATCTGCGTCGTGCTGATATATATTGGTGTGCCATTTTCTAGCATCACTTTTTTCTTCGAGATGTTCATCTTGAGACCTTGTTTTTCACTTTCATCAGCTAGCTCCTGCAGCATGTTTTGTAGTTCTTGCGGTGTAGTAGCGCATATGAGTATGTCGTCGGCGAAGCGAAGATGGCTGAGATATTCTCCGTCTATCATCAAGCCTCTGGTTTCCCATGTCAGTCTTCGGAATATGCTTTCGAGTGTTGCCGTGAACAGCTTGGCGTCACACTGTCGTACACCTCTCTTGATGTTGATCTTGTTGCTCTTTTTGTGTAGGTGGTCTGTTACCGAGCTGCTGGTGTAGATGTCTTTCAGGATATCGATGTACACATCTTCTATCCCCTGTTCTTGAAGGGAGGTCAGTATTGCTTGAGTTTGCACCGAGTCGAAAGGCTTCTCGTAGTCGACGAAAGCGATGCAGAGCGGGATATTATATTCTCGGCACTTCTCTTTCAGTTGGTTTACGACGTGTATGTGGTCTGTCGTTGAGTACGTGCTTCTGAATCCTGCTTGCTCTCGTGGTTGGTTTTCGTCCAGTGTCTTCTCTAGTCTATTCGTTAGTATCTTTGTGAGTAATTTGTAGATGTTTGATAACAGACATATCGGTCTGTAGTTCTTTAAGTCTTTCTTATTTCCCTTCTTGAAAATTATCACCATTTTTGCGTTCTTCCAAGCGGTGGGTGTTCGTCTTTCTGATAAGCATGTAGTATACAGCTTAGTCAGTGTCTTCGAGATGATATCTCCTCCTGCTTTTAATGTTTCAATGTTTATATGGTTGTTGCCTGATGTCTCCCCATTCTTCATATCTCTTAGCGCAGCTTCCACTTCCCATGGTGTTATATCTGGTACCTCTTTAAGGTCGGTGTGAATTATGGTACTCTGTTCACTGTCATATAGCTCGGTGTAGAATTCCTCTATTCGTTCCATGATCATATCTTGGTCTTGTATTTCTCTACCCTGCTTGTCTAGAAGTGTAATCAGTCTGTCTCGGTCTAGTGTCTGCGCATTCTTCTTGCTTTCTTCAGGTTCTTTGATGACATAATCGTTTCTCGTATGATCTCTTGTTTGTATTTTCTGATGTCCTCCTTCGCTTACTTTTTGATGGTCTTGCATATTTCTGCGTTCTCTATTTGTTTTTTTACGGTCGCCGTTATCCACCATTTTTCGTTGTTTCTTCATTGGTGCTCTTGTCGGTGACGATATTCTCGTCAGTACATGTCTGTTGATTGCTTTGGCTACACTTGTTGCACTTAGTTGGATCATCTCAATGATGTTTTCGCTCATGGTGTCGTCCTGTAGTTCAAGTTGGAATTCGATCTTTTTTCTTCCGATTTGTGTGGTATCTACACTCGGTGGTCTCTTGTTTACCAATTTCTTCCTCTCAGCCTTGACGTCTAGTTTGATGTTGCTCATTACCATTCTGTGGTCACTTCCAATGTTGACTTGGTTCATGACAATTACGTCAGTGACCATGTCTGGCTTGTTTGTTTGTTTGTTAGGATGTAGTCAATTTCGTTCTTCGTTTCTCCATTTGGGCTTTTCCATGTCTATCTCCTCCCTGCTTTCTTCTGGAACATGGTATTCACGATTTTTTACTTTCTTGATGTTGCCCGTTCTACCAAGGTGTCGCTTCTTTCGTTTATCACACCTAGGCAAAATTTGCCTGTTGCCGTTTCAGAAATGTTTGTTCGTTTCCCTACTTGCGCATTAAAGTCTCCCATCACTATCGTGTAGTGGGTTGACTTTTCTAAGGTCTCATCCATGTCGTTGTAGACGGTGTCTGTGTCTTCTTCTGAGTATGATGTTGTTGGTGCATATACTTGTACTATCTTCAGCTTGTAGAGCTTTATTATGCATAGAACAAGTTCTGCTACTTTGGGGCTGATGCTGTTAACCCTCACTATATTTTCTTTCCATTTCTTGTTTATGAGAAAGCCTACTCCAGCTTGGCCGTTGTTCGCTGTGGAATGGTATAGTAGATGGCCGTTTTGTAAGGTAGTGAAGCATTCCCCTCTTCTTCTGACTTCTCCGATCCCGATCACATCCCATACCAACTTGGTTTCCGTAAGGTTCTTCCTCCAGTTCTTGTATCTGTTCATCTCTTAAGTTTCGACACGGCAGCAGAACCAGTTCCGAACCACTGCTCAGCCAGCGCCGGAATTTGAAAATATATATACGTATATATATATATATATATATATATATATATATATATCCCGCTGCTCTTTGCTTGCTTGGATGCCGGATGGCCCCCTCCAATAGATATATATATATATATGTGTGTGTGTGTGTGTGTGTGTGTGTGTGTGTGTGTGTGTGTGTGTGTGTGTGTGTGTGTGTGTGTGTGTGTGTGTGTGTGTGTGTGTAGTGTACAATAAACTAGAGTGTCCAATATTCGTGCATCGCATGATTCCGTCGCAATGCTGCATTGTGTCGGTTTCTCAAACCCAACTCGTTTAAACTGAATGACGACATGACGACCAAGTTTACTGACCAATGTAGCTGCCAGTTTAACAAAACCGTACATAGAAGCCATCAAACCAAGATAAATTCTCAGAAAAACGACACAATACCAGAGAAACACGAACCCATAAAGCCCACAATACCCACCTAAAGCCGACATATTTCTCAAGCTAGATTTCCCAAACCTGTAACTGATCACTGGTCTAGTTGTTAGGACAACCTTTTGCCAGAAATCTCAATCTCAATCGCTCACCCGCCTAACTGACGTAACCCGCAACAGCGGATGCTGGGTTGGAATTTAAGCCCGATATATGCAAAACGGACGGGGATGTGGGTGCACATCCAAACAGAGAACGAATTGTTTTATAATATAGAAATAATAATTTAAAAAATATATATTAAAAAAATTGAGCTACGCACACACTAAACGTGATGGCAATAGCAGCGATCTGCTTCTGTGATGCACCCGCATACAACATCCGCATTGGGATGTTCAGGTTCATTTGTTCTATCTGGAGCAGTAGGAAGACCACGCCGGTATCCTACGGTGTGTGCGCCAGTCGGCAAGAGTTGTCTAAACTAGGGTCTATAGAGGGGTAGAACTGTGGCCATGGGACTGGCCTATGTCCCGTCAAACTATATTTCTGGAACCCAGTAAAGCTGGGATTCCACATGTGTGAAAACTTCATGCAGAGTGGGGATCGAATACCTATTCGACTTTCCGCATGGATCCGCCTACAAACCGCATCTGCCTTACGTACACGTGGGACTACTTATACTATTAATATCAATTTTAAAGTAGCTTGGGTAGCTGATGTAGCATAGGTGTCGAAACGGGGAGATCTTGAGGGCCAAGCCCCCCAATATTAAGAGTAGGGCGCTTGCTCCCCCAATATTTTTTAAAGGAATTTTATAGAACTTTTGGTGAGCGTCATCCGAGTTGCAACCTGAAACTGAATCCGGCCTGAAACTGAATCATCTCGTGGGTGATCACAGGAAATCTGCGGCAGCACCCCCTCCCCGCTGTCTTCCAAAGTCATGTCAGACAGCAGCGAAGTGATGAGGCACCGATACACCCTCCGCAATATTCACGGCTTTCTGACGCCCACGAGGAGAGACGTAATTGGAGGGAGTTTGGGACCGGAAGCGAACCTCGTTTGGAGAGTGCCCAGCCTGAGTAGACATTGTGGTTTCTCGCCACTGCACACGAACCTCTAACATAATGATGAATACTGTAGTTTAATTTTTTGGGTGTACGTAATAAAACATTTTGAGAATGTTGAAGAAATTAAAATATGAAGAATACACACGGGGTGTTGCGAACAATTGTACGTACGAAGGCTTAACTAGGCAAAGTTCCACTGACCTTTGAAATTAAGTGGTTATGATAGAATGTCCAAGTTACACAGACGGTTAAACAGGTATTGCATTGCATCACTCGTTTGTTTTTGTAAAGATATAGTATATACCTACATATTGCATGAATGTTGTTAATGAACTAATGAGGTTCAGATGTGCAAGAGCATTCTATTATTGCGGACAACAGTGATTTTACATCCAATTCATTTGATAATGATATAACTCAATTTTAATTATAATCTGTTTTATAGCATATTTACATTTTAATGCGTATTTGTAAGTATATGGATTTGTGTGTACATTGGTGATTTAGTAAAATATGAAAGTAAAGGAAAGTTCAAATATAGCGCAGTATCCAGTCCTCATGCCAACCCAAAGCGCTTTACACTTTACTCAATGGCAGACCTGGTCAATCGAACGTCATCTCGAATTAAGCGCATTTGAGTAGTCAGATTTCTAGATGTGATTGTAGCAGCTGTTGACAGTAAAATTGTGTCTTTTTAGCTGGTGTTACTAAGCGGAAGGGTATCTGGCAGCAATTTGGCTAGTTGACACTTTAGCCGGATTACTGCCTGCATGCATTTGTAAATATTGACGGGTGTCATACATACAGGCATTTTGCAAGAGCTAGATATATTATATTTTGACTAAAATCGACCAGCATGTCAATGAGATGATAATAACAGCAGGTGGGAAGTTTAAGAAACTTTACAGGTCACGTTTTCTTATAATCACACAAAACATTAACATGGTCGCCAATGGGAAAATTGACAGTGTGCTGAGCCCTTACACGTACGCGCGACTGACTCAAAATGGGTCACGCGAGACCCACGTTTAGGTTTCTCGGAACGCGCTACCGACCGATTGGGAGCGCGTGTTGATGACCTTTCTGGCTGTGCTAGTGGTGTTGCCACAACAGCAGTTCCGTCATCCCACCTGTCTTGACATGTCGATGCGGGGTGGTGTTGTGATGGTTTTATGGGAAAAGAGCCCTCTTACCCTGTCTACCTGTATGGCTCGACAATAAGAATGTAAGATAGCCAGAAGGAGACGCGTATCATCATTTAGATATTTAGTTACGGGTGCAAAAGAAACAAAACATGCGGTAATTAAGCTGCTCGCGTTCCCGTTTCACCTGCAAATTACACAGAAACGTCCGTATAAAAGTGAGACTGAACACAGTATCGATTTGAAAATGACACAAAAAGAGGCGAATAGATAGAATAAGAAAATGTGATTGTAATAGTTGTTTAAATGTATCGGTTGCGTGCGATCAAAATAATTATAAGAACAATAAAAATACAGAAATAATAATATTCTAAACGTCCACCTCAATATCCCACGATAAGACGTCCTCTGACAATTTTTTCTATAACAAACTAAACTTGTGAAAAATATCAACACAACGAACGTACCTAATAAACTGGTTGAGGAGAGGTTGGCCAGAGATAGACCCGTGGGTGTCGGGGAACGTCATCGCTGCCCTATACGCCAGTATAGGCGTATACTAGGCAGTAAGCAAGCAAGCAAAATTATCCATAGCGATGGATGGCACATCGAAACGAGGAGCGGTGGTTGAGCACCAGGTCACCGGATTGTAGATCGAGAGGACTGACTCGATTGCATCTGCCGCCATTTCGAAGCGTGGGCTACGCACGCACGCGCGCCACACACACACACACACACACACACACACATACGCATGCACATACACCCACACGGGTCCATTTGTAATTTCTATCCTATCAACTTTTTGTGGATTTGTACTCATGTGGGGTCCTAGAACATATTCAGCTTGGTTGCCCGAACAGCAACTTTGGGGAACTCTGGTAATTTGCATAAATCCAAGATGGCGACTGGTCGATATCTTGAAAATTGTCAGAATGATGTATAATACCTCTTTTAAGGGGTGTTGGGGTGCGTAGAATCCATTTCTGATATTATTTTTTCAGTTCAAGATTAAGATCAGATGCTGAAGGTCAGGTGAAGGTCAAATTTGACCTCTTGGAGAGCAATGAATGGGAACTTCTATTAAATAATATTTTAGTTTATTCATGCACATAAATTGATAATCTTACAAACATTATTTCTAGGTTGGCTATTTAATACATATGGATGTCAAATGGACTACACACACACACACACACACACACACACACACACACACACACACACACACACACACACACACACACACACACACACACACACACACACACACACACACACACACACACACACACACACACACACACACACACACACACACAGCCGTTCGACCGTCCGACATTCACCGCCGTCGAGCGGATCAATTAGCGGTCCCTGAGGGAGCATCACAGGAAACAGAACGAGTCCGACTAAGTGCAAACTTGTCTAACATCGGCACACCTGTAAGGCTGCATGGATGCGATCAACAGGCGGCCCAGGTAGCAGCAGATGAGTTTCATTATGCAAGCTTTCGCTAGCATACGAGTTGACAGTTAACGGCCGGACGATACCGCAGTCTGTTGCAGGAGCCGTCCCATCGTGGACGTGTTGCGCTGGTCCGTCTGTCGGCATCGAGCCTGCATCAGCGGCAGCGACAGTCGCTGTACCGTCCGGCTAGGAGTTCGCCAGTGCCAGTGAACAACGGGTCTTCAATCATGGGAACCGGCGGTGCTGTTACCGTGCGATGTATGACGCTGTTGGCTGTGTTGCTGACATCGATTGTCTTTTGTGGAAGGTAAGGAATGCCACGTGTGTATTTTTTTAGTCAACGAAATGTTATTGATAATATCAAACAGTGTGCGGTGTGTGCATGCGTGCGTGTGATTAGACTCATTATTCCATTAATGTGTGTCTGAGACTGTGCGTATGTACTATGTAGGCCTAGGCATCCACGCACAACATATACAGCTTGTATGTATCAACCATGCACGAATAGAAGTGGCATCCACGCACAACATATACAGCTTGTATGTATCAACCATGCACGAATAGAAGTGGCATCCACGCACAACATATACAGCTTGTATGTATCAACCATGCACGAATAGAAGTGGCATCCACGCACAACATATACAGCTTGTATGTATCAACCATGCACGAATACAAGTGGCATCCACGCACAACATATACAGCTTGTATGTATCAGCCATGCACGAATAGAAGTGGCATCCACGCACAACATACACAGCTTGTATGTATCAACCATGCACGAATAGAAGTGGCATTCACGCACAACGTATACAGCTTGTATGTATCAACCATGCACATATTTCCATCTTTCGTAAAGTCGGTGAAAGGGTCGACAAAGGTTACTCATCGGAAATGCGCACGATGTTCCAAACATGAAGGCCTTATTGCACTCGTACAACTGAACATTGCTTCACAGATTCCGACATTTGTACGTTAGCAACTAGCGCAGCACCAGATTTAGGTCTGTGAAGGGCCCTGTGCCGTGATTGTCGGATATCGCATCGTAATAGTTAACACTTCTCCATACTTACCTCCAATAGGGACTTCACTACAATTAAAATACGACTTTACTCCATATAGAAACCAATTTGCTTCATGTAGAAACATTCAAGTTACGCTTAAAACATTTCGATCCCAAAGAAATGATGACCCAAAAAGCGTTGTGTGGAGGCCCCTGTTAAATTATACTGTGGGGCCCCTGGGCAACTGCCCGTCTGCCCTACCCTAAATCAGGCACTGGTCTGACGATGTTCCGGGCCCGCATTGAACACAGCCAAATAGGCCGGGTCTATCGACTAACGCCAGACCGGCGCCCAATAGATTGATCGGTAAAACTAATTAGAGTATATGACAATGCAAACGTAAAGATACTCCGCCGTGTCCTCACGCATGCAGTGAAAATAACGACAAGGGAGCGATGTATTCGTTTACGATAATTCGATTGTGTAGAGCAGAACGCTCAGTGATCATACCCGGGAGAACCAAATGTCCCTCGAAGGCGCTTTCTTATCCATCAACCTTTATCA
Organism: Escarpia spicata; assembly: GCA_963995525.1. Lineage (NCBI taxonomy): Eukaryota > Metazoa > Annelida > Polychaeta > Sabellida > Siboglinidae > Escarpia > Escarpia spicata. The sequence goes on from OZ023215.1 coordinate 49,015,002, forward strand.
GTGATACGTGAGTTCCTGTTGTCATAGCGATGTTTCTATGTGCGATCACTGCTGGCTACGGTATGATTTAATTAGCCAGGAACATGGTGCCGGGCCAGTTCGTACCACGGGCAAAGCATCTGGTTCCCACATAGGGCAATCAAATCGCCCGCCATACAAAAAACTAGGATGACAACAGAGTTGTAGACTAAGAGTAGTGTCCAAATTCAGGTCTGATCGGTTTATTCATAACATTTTCACAATGTTCAGCATACAGTTACGTGTTTCAAATATATCCATCTTAATGCGCTGTGTGTCTAAATGTGTTTTAATCAGGCTTGGGTTCAAATGTACTGCCACTGTCACTGTCACTATCATTGCTACGGCTACCACCACGGCCACCACCACGGCCACTTCTAAGATAACTTAATTTGCACCTAAATCCTTGGATCCAAGCGCAGAGGTTCAAATGCGAGAATATCGACAAACTGTCAACACGACAAATATGTTTTGACCATTGGTTTAATACACTGTAGTGTTTTCAACGTAATTATATTCAAAACATGACCGTACTGTGTTGATAGCGGTAGTGTGTTATCCTTCCTACACTGACGTTGATACAACAGCGCGAGAACTTCTTGTTTGATAAGGAAACAGGTGAAAGCCACTGATACCACGCGGCAGCTGCTGTAAGGAACCTCTCAAAAGTGCTTTACCCTTAGCAGATCTTGTTTGTTGCAACACCACTGGAATTTCTCCCGGAAGCGTTCGGCAAAGACCCAATTAAGCCTATTGAGCGAAGATATTCGTTCTTATGTATTGTTTTATTTAATTGGGGAATGCTGCACCAGGCTGTACTGGCCACTCTATAAATACACTGGCGCCGGAAAAAAATGAATATTGGATGGGCTGAGCCGGAGCCTCAGCGCCACTCCAATGTATGTTGGACCATGACATCGTGGGGGGGGGGGGGGGGGGGGGGTGCTGTTGAATGTTTTTTCGCGGTGACGTTCAACATTTACCTAGCTCATAAGAAAACTCGAATTGCACCCCACCCTGACATTGTAAGTATTGGGGGTTAATCCTATCTTCAGCCCCACCCAAAATATCGGGGGCATACTAAACTTTCCAAGGTCCCATCGACGTTCCGGCGCCTATGAAATCATTCTCAGCAAGACAACTGCGTTCAGTTTAACAAGCAGATGCGCCAAACAGCGTGCTTTCTTCAACGGTATGGTTCTGTTCTTGATATACGATTAAATAATAGCAGTGACGCACGCCTCACCTAGATAGCCCGAATACCAAATAACTCTAGATGAATTTACCGCCCTGTTATTACCGTTCAAGATCATAACCGCGGCTCACGTGCTAGACATAACATGGGTGGTGCCTTCAATAACCTTCTCGTTGTAAAAAGACACAAGTAAAAGCGGAAGCCGGTTGGCAATAAAGATCAGCATCTCTCGTTTGCCGTTACCGGAGGATTTCATTGTTTATTTACGTATAGTTTATTTTGTGGAGTGCAGAAGCGCAGCGGTAATAGCTTCCGACTCTCGACTGAGACAACCTGGGTTAGAATCCTGTGCAGTGGTGTCGAACCTTGGGCAAGTTCGTCTACTCTACATTACTTCAGTTCACTCAGCTGTATGAATGAGTACCGGGCTATAGACAGTGGTGGATATTTGTGTACGAATAGTTTTCGCGCATGAATTGCAGCGTGGCTGAATGCTTCCCATAGAAGTCAAGATGGTGTTTGATTGAACAGGTCTGCCAGGGAGTAAAGTGTAAAGCGCTTTGAGCAGTCCTGAGGACTGGATACTGCGCTATATAAGAACTTACCCCTTTTTTACATGCATGTGTGAAATAATCGTTTGACTTAAGATGTGATAATCAGTAATAGAAATAAGCCTAAATATTTTCTTGTCCGCCGGACAAGTAAGTTTTGAAATCTACTTGTCCGCCAAAATTTTAACTTGTCCGAGTGGCTGTTAAGGGGAATCGAAGCTTCGGAAAAAACGTCAAATGTCTGTCTTACTTTTATGACAGCAACACAATGTTCCTGCTGTTTCGTTGCATTTACATCTGAGTGACTTGTGATCAAAGACACAATTTGATTTCATCTGCACATTTTTAAATTGCTAAATTATATTTGCAACTATTTTCTGGTCCATTATTATTCATCACGAATATTAAAAGTAGAAACGTTACATGATGTATACCAATATATTAGTGATGCTGATATGAATCTTTTTTATTAATAACAAATAATTATTACAATGATAGGAATGAGACAATTGTTTCCTTGCTATTTGTTTTATAATGTTGCAGAAACTGTTTATGTTTAATATAGTATATATATATATAAATAACATATAACACTGCTGTAAAATGTTGACATTAGTTTGTCATTGAAGATGCCACTCAACCAGGAACACGACCAATGCAAAGCCAGGAAATCATAATAAACTATATAATATGATAATATTTTGTTAAACCTCTATGAACTTCAATATTAACAAAACTCTGTATTTTATAAACGAAGATAATATTCAATTGATCATCAGCAAACAAACGCGTATTTTTTCCTAAATGTTATAGTACCATTTCAATGATGATAAAACAGGTTTAACGGTGCCCGAATTACATTTACCAGGCGGAATATGATTTATAGATAATTTATAGATTTAGTTACGTCGTAACGGCCGTAGTTATGTCAATGGCGGTTGGCGCCCCGTTCCCGGCCGCGCGTCTTGCATAATTCGGTTTCGAAAACTCGCAATTTAGGGTTAAAATAAATGTTACATAGATACAATAATACTTCTGAAATGTCATTAATATTCCGTTTATCAACCACCACCATAGATTTACCGAAGAGCTTTTGAAAATTGTCACCGATCTGGATCGGCAAACGTTCGATGACTTAGAAGACCACCGAGTCCGCGTGGGTTAGGCGTAATAATGGTTAAAACTATATAATTGTTCAAATAACAGGTAGCGATACAAAGTCTACTATTTCCAAAGTTCATCAAATATGATCCGTGAGTGGAAGCAAGTTGTACATCGGCAAAACTGAACGATTTACGATTGTGTGAAATACAGCCTCGATCAACGATGGCTGATGCATAGTCTGTCCTACATGTATGACAGAGCTAGGTCGGTGCGCTCAGCGGATAACCCTGTTAACGCAGGCACTAAACTCGGTCGAACACTGACGTACAACACACTGGCGGCGGAACGACAAGACGCCGACAAACTACCATAATTGGAACGCGCGCGATTGCTAGCGAACTTCATTTACGTTTAAATTTCCTCAAATAAAAAGTTTGCAATGTTGCACGCGTCACTATTTACTGTAATTTTGTACTTGTCCACCGGATAACCATGTAGTCATTTTACTTGTCCGGGCCAAAAATCATTTGTCCCGGATAAACGGACAAGTGCTATTTCGAACGCTGATAATGATATTTAGAACAAGAGACACACAATATATTTGTAATTATTTTATTGGTCACGACATGACCTACGGAATAGGGCTTATAAGAAAACAAGAAAGAAGTTGCATCGTAATGACAACAACTGGAAATGAATACATGGACACTTTATCAACGACGTGGTGACCATTATGTCGACATCAAAGTTTGCGACATGAAACTGTACAGACGACAGAAACAAAGATCTGAGATGTGAGGTGCAATAGGAACCCGTTTGCTTTCTTATGGACAATACAGTTTCACCGATACGTCCCATGCTTCCATAAAGCCTGTCAGTTTACCTTATGACATGCATGCCCCCCAGACATACATATTCGCAGTGAGGTTATCGATGTAAATTTAGGAAATGTTTGATAACTAGAGAGAAAATCGTGTGCTAAAAATGCATGTATATTGACGCAAGTTACAAATGAATATGACACCAAGAAGAACATGAACATTAATAATTTATAAGTAAATCAGTAAATTTATTTCCTCATCCAGATGATATACAATATAATTCAAGAGTAAATATAAGAAGAACTGCTTGCCATGCTCAGCTTTTTCTACTAATCCAGTTTATTTCTTCATGATAATTAAATTCTTCTCCGTCTAGGTTTTTCAACCTGTTAATGCCACTCTCTGCAGTCTTAGTGCCTGCGGTGCCTGAGAACTGATTGATAGAGGACCAAAAGAAACAGCTGCAGAACACAACTTCTCTTAACAAGCCAACTCTGTTGGATAGTGTTTTTCCAGTAAGCCCTGTACACATGGCAGTTACCGTGTTATCTTATTTATATTTGATAACAATATCCTCTAAACCATGTAGTGATGTATACGTTTTAAGCATGGAAATGTAACAAATTTATGATATAACACACTCCACAAAAGGTGCGCGTTAGTTATTATTCTGATTAAAATGCTTCCAGACCACGGACGTAGGTGTCTCGGCAGCTCTAGGGAGTAATGCGGCCAGAGTCTGTATGCGTGCTTTCAGGCAATTGTTCACATACACTGCATGCAGATCAATCTTCTCATAAGCTATCACAGCGTGTTTAATCTTCATTTCACACCAATCAGTTAATAAGTTCACCCAGTTCATGTCATACTGTCGTGGCATTGTCAGTTGGAACCTGGCCATGGTTATACAACGACAGTGTACCACTGAAACTACGAAGAGGCTGCAGGTGGATCCGCCATTTTTCTGCGAACACTTATGGAATTGTGTAGAATCCGGATCGACGTTGATTTCGCCATTATAACAACATTTGTGCTTATATTTTGTACATCAGTGGGTTTATTTCATCATCCCGCATCGTTTCAGAAATATGTTATAACAAATTTAGCGTTTTATGACATTCGAGATGTTGAAGTCCAAATAGTGCTCCGGCATGAGTCAGCGTGAACCACTGAAACCATGGGTTACCGCGCACCGTACTTGAAAAATGAGCGATCTTAATCATAACGAACGATTAATTATCGGGCCTATTAAAGCATGTTCGTATGTCGCTTTGCTGACTCGTTGCTACAGTGTTAATAAATTAGGAAAAGTATTTAAAAAAAGCACAACGCGTCCACTGAAGCACGTGCACACAGATCGCGAATCAACCCCTAGAGGCGTAGGCGCCGCAAACCACACGCAGGGTGGGCATCCGTCAATGCTTACGGGAATGGTTATTTCGAACTAGAAGGACTCGTGAAAAGAAATACCAAACTCGTACAGAGCAGACGGACGGATTCGACAATTAATGACCAAATTATACGCCGCTTTCGTATTCAGTATATATTTTCATTGCATGGAATTTATAACAATGCGTCTCGTAGGACGCAACGATTATTTGTCATGCGTTCGGGAATAGTTTCTATGCGTATCGAACGCAGGATCTTGGGTCCCCGCGTAAACCCCTGATTCCGAATATTTAATTTTATAATATATGTTTTATAAATAATATTTAAGCTCCAGCCAATGTTACTGGTAGGGGGCTTTACCCCAGATTCGGCCAACTCCTCTCAGGTCAACTATGAAATAACAAATTAAATAAGGATACATTTTTATCAGATAATACTATACTATAACAACTGTTCAACATTAAACTTATATTGAAACATGTCACACACAAAATAAACCGACATTAAACTTTTTTCGTAGTTTAGCGCCTCTTAATCACATGCATATTCACTAGGTGGCAGCTCTCGTGGCTGCCGAAGATTCCGCATTGACGTTCTTTGCTTATGCTTGAGCAGAAACAAAAGATTAAGTGTAAATAAGCATGATATGCAGGGCTCCCGTTAGTGTAATATTATGCGTCTATACGCATGATTTTTGGCATTTCACGCATTATTTTGCATGCCAGTGCGTTTTATTATATTATGTTTTAACCTGACCTGGTGCACGCAGTCTGGGTTCGCCGCGCCAGAAAACTGCGTCGGCAAAAATTATGATGGGTGAAGTTTAGTGAACGCTAGTCTGGAAATTGATACATTTTACTAATGATCCGATTGGTACCACCAATCCCTGTAAGCGCGCGCTCCCCGTGAACCGGACGCACGCCGCGAGCCTTGTACAGAGAGTTTTGTAAAAGTCGTCGTAGCAATCGCAAAACGTCGCCGTAACACAAACACATCTTACTTTTTGTAAATAATGATCGTTATAACATATTATAACTTAGTAACTTATAAATATCAAACAAGGACAAATTGAACTAAACAAAGTGCAATCGATGTTTCGCGCAACGGTCGGACTGCTAACTAATTTATGTAGTCGGCAAAGAACAACGTCAATGTTCTGAGCTTGGTGGCTAAGTCGGTAGCGTGTCGAGCAGCTATTTTTAGGGTCTTCGATTCGAATCCCGCAGAGTACTCGAAACGTTTGTTTGTGTTCATTTAGTTTAAGATTAACTTTATTTTGTATAATACTATTTCGGGCATTATTTTGTAATTTAATTTCGTTATCGAAAACATACATACTATATAAACAATCTTGGGGATAAACGTGCTAACTGGCAGTGAGCAGTCAGACTATCTTCCTGGCGAAGTCACGCAGCCAGGCGAGAGTCGGTTAAGCGATACTAATAATTATTAAAACGCGGCAAATCCTGACAATGTGTCACATATATAACTTCATAAATTGATGACGCTTTAATTCATGAGTATACCAGTGTTGCCATCTAACGGATAACATTCAGAAGGGCCATTCAGAGCCAGACTATCTTTCTGGCGAAGTCACGCAGCCAGGCGAAAGTCGGTTAAGTGAGACTACCCCTAGACAGGAAGTTCAACCGTTTGCGACACATTTTATACGCGTCTTAATAACACACATGAACAGCTGAATGACGTTATTGCGAAGTAATTATGTGACATGTTTGGTCCCTCCCGGCCCCTCTCTATCTCTCTGTCGTTCTCCCACGCTTTCTCCCTCCCTCCCTCCCTCCCTCCCTCCCTCCCTCCCTCCCTCCCTCCCTCCCTCCCTCCCTCCCTCCCTCCCTCCCTCCCTCCCTCCCTCCCTCCCTCCCTCCCTCCCTCCCTCCCTCCCTCCCTCCCTCCCTCAAACAAACCCGTTTTATTCATCTACTGCGTTCGAGTAAATAGACACAATTGACCTATCCATCACGCGACCTGTTGCCTAGCAAAAACGCCGTCAAGCGATCAAAAATGGATGGTTCGTTTGTGCATTCCGTCGTATATTTTGTTGAAATTCTTGCCACAAAAGTGTTCCTTTATGACAAAAATATAAGGAAACGTTTTTAAAGTGACAACTGTATGTGGGGATGTTTGATTTGTGAGATGTAATGCAACAATAGTAATGTAATTCACGTATATAGCCGTTATCAACATTGATGGCAAAGCTTGACGGAGGTCACGCGCAACATTTTGATTGGGACGTAAACAAACCGCGACGTACAGGATACATCGATTGATGTATCGAGTATGTTGCTGTTTACTACCATGCCTTTGTCACTTCAAACCTTTGCCTTTTTGTTATAAAGTAGCAGTTTTGAGACCAGATATTTTCAACAAAATTAACCAAGGAATGCCCGAATCCACGACGTGTTCGGCATTCATTTTTTGATGACTTAACAGAGGTTTTACTAGGCAACAGATCGTGTGATAGAGAGGTCAGTAATGCTATGATCTAGGGGGCCTATTCACCATTTGGAGTTGGATCGGTTTCTCAATGTTTTGTTTCTGGTTTCAACGTTCGCCTTTGTATTGATTTAAAAAGACATAATAAAAATGCAGTCCTAGCCAGTAAGTCGAACAAATCGACATCGAAACTCTCTAATGGAACGGGGTTTACGCATCTGACAAAAACATATTCAGGGATACAATATAAATGTTAAAATACTATATCTAAACTGTATTATTGCATCATATATCTTGGTAGTGGGTTCTACTTGTGTTGCGTATATGCTTTTAGTGACTCAGTTGAGCTTATAATAAAATTATGTGGATTTTGTCGTGATGGTGTGATCTTTGTAATTGATTGTGTGGACCGGGCTAACTCGAATGGATACTGGCTTGTGTTATTGGAACACTTCTCCCCCATTCCAGCTTGCTTTCAACTTTCACTAAGCACCGTTTCATAACATACGTCGATTGGCATTTTCTCCAAATCCATATAGTGGGATCTGTGTCGATGTGTCTATGTCTCCATATCTGCCACTCGCTATTGTTCTCCCTCTCTCCCGCCAACCCTCCCTCCATCCCTTCTTCCCTCTTTCCCTCCCTCCCTTCATCTCTCCCTTCCATCCATCTTTCCATCCCGCCCTCCCTTCCTTCCTCGCTCCCTTCCCCCCTAACTCCCTCCCTCCACCTATCGCTCTCTCCCTCTTTATATCTTTTTCTCTCTCTCTTTCTGGTACCTTTTTTCTTTATCTCTCCCTCCCTTCTTCCTTCCATCCCTCCCCCTCTCTATCTCTCTCTATTTATCTCCCCCTCCCGTCCTTTCTCTCTCTCTCTCTCTCCCTCCACCCAACCCCCACTCTTTCCCTTTGTCCCTCTTCTTTCCCTGCTTCCCTCCCTTCCCTTCACTCACTCTCTCTTTCTCTTCCCCCTTCTCTCGTCCCCCTACCTTTCCACATTCAGCACAATCAATGGAGGAAAAAGCGTGTTCCCACAACAGACGTGTGTCGGGACAGGCGACCACCTGTCGGACAGAATTCAGGCAACGAATGGCGCGTGGATCATGTAACAAACAACGTAAATACGTCTTGGTTGCCATCTTGTCATTCATGACGTACACATGCTACGGTACACAAATAACTCGACGAATATATGTTACTTCAGTGAAGACCACGCAATGAACACCTTATTATACAAGGTCAAATGAATTACGTTACAATTACAACCGTGGTCAGCAACCTGTGCAGGAAATATTTCATGCGGCCCGCGGACTAAAAATTAAATTGTCCACAATGCGACCATCGGGATGAAAACTGTAGTTGCGGTGAAATTTGGCATTGTTCGTTTCGTATGCATCTGTTATGGGCAAGTCATATTCCGCTTCCTATCCACATGGAGGCAGGAACTAAGCAGAGGTCTCAAAAGATGAGAGGGGAGCCTCCGCAGGATAGCGAAAAAAAACTCAGCCGCAGGAAAACAGCCAGAAAGCACGCTCAAGTGCAGCAGATGCCACAAGGCTTATCACTCACGAATCTGCCTGTACAGCCACAACAGACTCTGCTCTACCAACTTATCTTCGACACCATGGCGCAGATCCATGGTCAAATCAATTTTCCATCAGCCAAAAACGTTTCATGCGTACACCAGGCGAAAGTCGATACCATTTTCGATGCACTCATACGGAAGCCTTCAAAGAGGTTTTATTATGGCTGGTGGCAGTTTGTGTTTTCTTTGGCTACCCCCCCGGTAATAATTACAGATTCACAATATAGTTGACACCTGAAACACAAAATGTCAAGAGAGAGAGAGAGAGAGAGAGAGAGAGAGAGAGGGAGGGAGGGAGGGAGGGAGGGAGGGAGGGAGGGAGGGAGGGAGGGAGGGAGGGAGGGAGGGAGGGAGGGAGGGAGGGAGGGAGGGAGGGAGGGAGGGAGGGAGGGAGGGAGGGAGGGAGGGAGGGAGGGAGGGAGGGAGGGAGGGAGGGAGGGAGGGAGGGAGGGAGGGAGGGAGGGAGGGAGGGAGGGAGGGAATGGAAGGTGGGTCTTTGCAGACAGCCAGTTATTGGCAGTTTTCGTTTATTTGCACACATTGACAAAATGTCAACCATTAGAAGAGTTGACATAGTTCTGCTATACACAAGCAAGAAATCTGTATTTGATTGAATCATTCTAGTGTCATCAGCATATAGTAGAACATACATTTTCTACATCATCATCACTAAGGTTGTTGTAAATTTCACCAACTGCCATGTCAAGTCTGTTATAATTGTGACTAACAGTGTTCAAAATGATTCAGGTAAATAGCAAATAACAAAGGACACAAGTTTTCTCCTTGCCATCCCTATACATCACATGAGAAGAAGGCTGACACAGCCTGGCCCTGATTTATACATGATTTAGCATTTTTGTATGTTGTATACAACTTTCAACACAATACCATTAATACCGCATGAAATTATCTTAGACCACAGGGAGGACCGGTCTACTAAATCATATGCTTTCTTATAATCGATGAAGGCACAATAAAGCCTTTTGCGTCGAGACAAATACAATTCAACTAATACCCCTATTTGAACACTGCCTGTTCTTCACGCTTTGTTTAGGTATGTGGTCAGTCTGGTGTTCTGAACAATCACTAAGGATTAATGAACACTTGTGCAGAATGTCCCCCACTTGGCAGGGTTAATTGATCTATTCAGCAATGAGGACACTGCTTAGGCCTCACTCTGGACACTGTCACTCACAGTGTTGTATATTGTCTTAGTTGGTGCATTGAGCTAATCTACTTGACCATGAATCAGTGGTGGCTCTGGTTGTGTATTACACCCAGCTGTGGAGCTAAGATTCTCTGCCTGCTATTGTTTGATGGAAACTGTGACTAATGTGTAATTGGTCACTGGCAGTAGCTTGTGTCAACAGACAGCATTAAGCCACTAGACCCCTGTTAAACTGGACAATTGCCTGTAGGTTTTAAACTGTGTCAAACAGTGAGTCTGCCTTTTGCTCTCAAATAATCTGTCCTCTTAGTTTTACACATGAAGACATAATCTGGCATAACTTGATAAGTCTTTGTAGCAGCACATTTGTACTTCCAGTGTATCATTGCAACATACAGTAACATACATATTACATACTGTGTGCCACATTTGAATGTTGTGCATGTACTATTTCCATGCAATCCATTTGCATATATAATGTAAAATTTCAACAGCCGTTTTCTTCATTTTCAGTTTTTGATCCCAACCATGTTCAATGCTCCATAACTTTGCAAATTTGTGTAGCAATCATATTTTTTGAAACCATGTAAAGCACCCTACCAAGCCTTTACAAGGATGTAAGAAAACAGTGTTACAATTTGTCCGACTTATCACTCAGTTGGTCAGCCGGGGTCACATATAGACGTATTAGTCCAAAGGACTTCAGGGCCACTTGGCCCATTTCTTCAACTTCCTTTCTTGACTTCCCTGCTGATCTTCTCTTCCATTCCAACAAACGTGCTACATGCTAGGACAGGGTGGGCCTTTCTCATTTCATGTTTTTAAGAGCTTGGTTTGTCAATCATAAAATAACGTCGGTACGGCATAAGCATACTAGCATTGGTACAACAATCATGTAAGTTATCTCATTTTTTAAACCCTCCTGCTCCTTCTACCAGATTGCAACCTTGGCTGTTTCTCCAAGGCCCATGCACACTGCCGCAGCTACTCCATCTCCTTCCCCAAAGCGTTGACATGCGTATAGGTAGATGCCTTCATTGTTCCTGGGAAAGTGTTCAGCAGTTGGTGTAATGACACACTTTGTTGTGCCGGTTTATAATTCTTGTACAACTTATGGATGTATTTGTGGTACGTGTTTTCATTATACGATTTTCACATAACGATATAACCAGTGGCTATGAATGCAAAATGTTTGTACGTTTAACATAAATTATGAAGCATAACATAATGTCCTTGACGATACTATCAATAAATGCATCGGCGTCGGTCGGAATGTTGTGAATATTCGGAGGCTGAGGCTCTCCAAAATCCTCCAATTGTACTCCCTTGAGGCTCTCCAAAACTTCTAATTGCATCCCCCGAGACTCTCAGAAACCTCCAATTACAACCCATTGAGGCTCTCCAAAAACTTTAAATTGCGTATTGCAGCGGAGATCACACGATGAACAGGTCAAATGAGATACGTTTTACAACATCCAGCTTGGTTAATAGTTACACCTATCTCGTAACTCATTTAATGCACGACGTATTGTTAGCATACAGTGTATGTGTGTGTGTGTGTGTGTGTGTGTGTGTGTGTGTGTGTGTGTGTGTGTGTGTGTGTGTGCGTGCGTGCGTGCGTGCGAGCGTGCGTGCGTGCGTGTGTTTAGTACGGTGACATCACTTGTTCCAGTGTGGCGTCCAATATGACGGAATTGGAGGTGGCCAACTTGACACAGCAATTGATCAAGAGGATTGACAAGAAGATCAGACCAAATATACTTGGTAAGGTTCAACGCTTGTGTACAGTTGTGTATAGTTACGTATGTATGACACTTAGGATGTTTGAAATAAAGCAATATTGAAATTATTATTGGTAAAGATATGGAGGATATAATATACTGAATACATTATAAAAATTATCTCAATACGTCTTTGTATTAGTTGAAATATGTATGTAGCAACTCTCCAATATTAAATGTGCGGAAATTTTACTGAAATTCTTAATTGTTCAGATTAATGACATAATGACAACACACGTGGGTAAACCATCAATTACACCCATATAATCAATGTATGACTATGTGACATAAACGAACGATCAATTCAAGTAAATTACATTTAGCTTCATGGCGAATCACGCACAACATTTCGCATGCCTACGTCTTGTGTCGTTGATAGTATTAATAGCCCTACTAACGCACGGCATATTTCCACTGACAGCTGCCCTTCAGGGAACATGCAACTGACAGAAATATAAAACATTTACACAGGCTTTGTACACGCGTTCGGTGGAATACAAACATACCTACACAGGCGGAAATACATAAGCACATACGCACATACAAACACACACGCAAACACACCACATTCACGCACGCACGCACGCACACACACACCACCGTACACCCTCTCCTAGTTTTAATTGTCAGTATGATCAACGGGTAGTTAATCATATTAACACATATTAATAACGTAAAATAATACGACTACGTGATTGGTTAAATTTTGAAGGCGCGTTTCCCCACAACGCGATGATAGCTCTTTGTCTCGATTTTTTTTATATATAATAACATTGGAGATAAAATGGTAATATATTAAGAAATATGAAAACTTTATCACATGTTTAGAAATATAAATGGTTGCAGGATATGGAAACATAGACGAAAGCGGAAAACATTATAACAGATAAACCATAAAGGAAAATTAATTATAACAGTTGATAATACCATAGCGGAATCAGGTCATCGTGGCATAATTTAAGTTTAAATTTAATATAAGTAAGAAAGAGGGGATCATTTAAACTATTTAATGGAATGAGTGACATACCCTAAAAACATGTCTGATAGTTTGTCTTTTGACAAAAGGAGAAATCAGGAGATTACAACAAAAATAGGAAACCAAATTATGTTCGGCTAAAAGTGAAATATTTTAAAGATACTGATATACTCCCTTCAAACTGAAGGAACATAATAGAACACTAACATAAATAGTAACGTAATAGAACACTAACATAAATAGTAACGTAATAGAACACTAACATAAATAGTAACGTAATAGAACACTAACATAAATAGTAACGTAATAGAACACTAACATAAATAGTAACGTAATAGAACACTAACATAAATAGTAACGTAATAGAACATTAACATAAATAGTAACGTAATAGAACACTAACATAAATAGTAACGTAATAGAACACTAACATAAATAGTAAGTGAACAGTGTAGGTTGGATTTGAGAAATATTATTTTTCACACGTGATACTTGATAGCATGGTCACTTCCGGTTGTTCTTTTCTACCTCGCAGGTGGCCCTACGCTCATCAAGTGCGATCTATACGTGTACAGCATGAGCTCTATTAGCGAAGTCGACATGGTGCGTGAACTTTGTTTAGTAATTTATATACTAATATGCATGCTACCTTTGGGTCAGTATGATAGTATCCCATGTGCCGAGGTTCATTCGTCTTGTTGTATGTTCATTCGCTTAATTGGACTGCTGACCTCTGCTCTACTAACCGACGACGTATTAAAAACACAAGCGTGTTTAATTATAGTTTTTTTAATCTCTATATTCGTTTACATGTTCTGATAGAAAGGACACGATTGTATTTGAGAAAAAAAACGTGTGACGCACAAGGCCACCTTTGTGCATAATACATTTTGGCTTCACACGCAAGAACCTTCCCTTAAATATAACTATAATGATGGTAGAACATGATTTTTATTCTAAGTGGTAAATGGCTTACAGTGAATAATTTAGATGTTAAATTGGGTGCAATAAAATTTGTCTTTAGCAGCAATACTAAATCTTGAATTTCCTTTACGAATACGACTACGAATACTGGTATTTCAGGTAAAACAATCCCATAGTCAGGTACGTACAAATATGCATGAAAATATAATCAATATGAAGATTATAAAAGTATAAAATACACCATTAAAAGGAATAAAAACACCTATTGCTTGAATTCATGTTATATTACATCCTGCTATATATTTCCATGTCCACCACGCCAAACAAACAAACAAAAATTATTAATTAGAAATTCCACATTTTATGCTGTGCATCCGGACATTTTCGAATATGCACATTTTTGGCGCGCTTTTCGGGATGCCGAGATGTGACGTCACTTATGACTCAAACTCGCATCAGGCCGACCCTTTCCGTGCATTCAGAGCATGTTTACAAGTATAGCTTTTGGGTCGAAACGAGCGTCAGAATGAGTTATTGTGTAATATTCCGACGTAATACAAACACTAGTCATCATAGAGGAACAAGCAGTTATCTTACGGTTCCACATGAATCGAATTTTATTCAGAACAATAGATGCGATTGCGCCTACAACTAATACAAGTCGACTAGGTTTCGCCGAGCTTGGGCTCGTTTTCAGAATAATTATATCGAATGCAACCAACTGGAGATAATCTACACCAATAAATATATATAGCAAACCGATATTGTATCCAGCTACAGAAAGTAACGTGTGTAATTTCATAATATCACTAGAATATCGATATATGAAGGAATTGTACAATTTATCATAACAGCTTAAATCGGTCAGTGAATTTCCGTTGGTGGCGCTAGCTCAGTTGGTAGGTGCGTTGGTTTCTTGTCAGTTATTTTACAATCGGGCGACGCCGGTTCAATCCTGACACCATACAAATCGTTGATTTTCTTTACACTTTTTGTGTTTATGTTTTCACCAAGTAACATAAATAAAATAATGTTATACTATAATGCACTGTTTGTAAATTATTTTTGTAATTATTTATTCGCGACAAAAATGAAAATATGGTCATCATTAATTATAACGATGTTTCTAAATGTTATTTATCCAAACAAATATTATGGATATATAATTTATTAATTGTACATATATTGTAAGGTAATATGTTGTAATTATATATGTGAAAACAAAATGTGATCTATCTGGATAAATAAAATTTAGAAACATCGTTATATATATAACAGGGATGAGAAATTTCCGGTTTTTGCCGGAATTCCTGTTTTTATACTGCTCCAAAGATCATTTTTGTGAATCGTGTAAACCGGGGAGAAAAAAATGAATGTTGGGGGGTAGAGCATATAAAATCCTGGACAATTCACTGACGATCTATCTGCGGATTGAGTTAACCATCTATCCACCGGGTGTCGCCACGTGTTAATGACGCTGCCTGGCGATTAGAGACAGAACCGACCCAACCGAACCCGTGAATCTGCGAAGTAAAACCCTTAGTTCTGTCGGCTGTTCGCTTCAGCGCTTTCGAAGTGCGCGCACAAAAGCAGTGGACCAATAGGAAACGACGATGTATTTTGTGGAGATGTCGATCATTTTCGAACACAATGGCTAATCGACGATTTGTTGTACGGCAAGACAAATGTTGCGTGAAGGACATTGACAAAAGTGTCAAGAATAAGTGGAATTGGGCGTGGCTGGAGACACTATGTTGGATATATTCATCAGTACCAGGGAAAGCCTACTGTTTATGGTGCGAGGCCGATGTCAACTATGCGGATTGGATCGTACAGGCTACAGTCAGAGGGGAACCGAAGGCATTGGAGTACACACGCTGGCACTGCCCATACTGGTCACCAATGTTCTATTAGAACCTGAACAGAGGGCGTATCACATAGAAGATCGCCGATTCCATGTAGACAACACACTTCCACAAGCACCCACAAGTTCCAGATTGGACTCGTGGTGGGCTACCATATTCTCTACTGGCAAGTTCCCAGCCTTGTCAAAGCTGGTGGCTGCAATGATGAGCTGCTTTCATGGTCCTCAAGTGGAAGGGTGTTTATTAGTCACATGTCTAGCATCATGAATACTGCCACTGCCAGAAAGAATGCTAGTACATTCAACACTATCCAGACAGCGAAGTACTCACCTATGGCAAACAAAAAGACTGCTATACTACAGGACTTCCACAAACAGAACTGGTCGCCTCGTTCACAACACGAGGGATGCACACAAAATGTACTCCATCCATCTTGCCCGAGAACTGAACTGAAAACTGAGCTGAACATGTCAAAGACGAAGGCAGCTACCAAGTGCAAAGCTAAGGAAGCAGTTGAGCTGGCAACGAAGAAAGCTAGAATGGCCCATCAACGGGCTGTTTTGACAAAGCTGGCCAAGGAGAAAGCTGCCCGTCAGCCAACTCGGGTTCAGTCCAGAAAATATCATTAGCAAGTGAGTTAGTACTATGACAATGTGTGCGTGAGTCCGCGTGCTTTTTTTGCTATTTGAAATGTTAAGAATTTATATTTAACATTGCTCAAAATACACCATGTGTCGTCTACAATTAAAACATATCTCTGAGGAGTCCCCCCTCCCCCCATTAGATGAGACAGTCCTCTCGGGCTGAAATGTGGGCCACAGCCAAATTTCCGGTTTTTTCTCTGGATGTCACTCTCATCCCTGATATAATAATCATATTTTTATTTTTGTGGCGAATAAATAATTACTACAAAAATAAAGAAAATATTTACAAACAGTACATCATAGTATACAAAATGATTTGGTTTATATTAGTTCGTGAAAACATAAAGAAAAACAAGTGTAAAGAAAATCAATGGTTTGCATGGTGTCAGGATTGAACCGGCGTCGCCCGATTATAAAATAAAAGCAAGAAACCAACGCGTCTACCAACTGAGCTAGCGGCACCAACGGTAATTTACAGACTGATTTTAGTTGTTATGATAAATTGTTCAACTCCTTCACATATCGATATTCTAGTGATATTACGAGATTATAGACGTTATTTTTTGTAGCTGGATACAATATCTGTTTGCTATGTATGTTTATTGGTGTAGATTATCTCCCGTTGGTTGCATTCGATATAATTATTCTGAAAACGAGCCCAAGGCCAAGCTCGGCGAATCCTTTCGCATTCATTGTTTTGAATAAATTCGATTCATATGGAACCGTAAGATAACTGCTTCTTCCTCTATTATGACTAGTGTTTGTATTACGTCGGAATATTGCACAATAACTCATTCTGACACTCGTTTCGACCCAAAAGCTATACCTGTAAAGTGCTCTGAATGCATGGAAAGGGTCGGCCTGATGCAAGTGTGCGTCATAAGTGACGTCATGATACCACGTGATCGCCTAGCTCATTAAAATTTTATTTTCCGCGAGAATCGCTTCACAGACGGGTTTAAAATCGAATTTATGCTACAAATGTTTTTTTTCTGGATTTTTTTTAATGTTGTCAAATGTTACATACAATGTTAAACTTTGTGTACACATGGAAAAAGGATTTTAGTTAATGCCTTATTTTTATTTCCTTTAAGATAAAAAATACTAGTATAAATATAAAGAAATTATTAAACACTTATATTAAATATATTATATAAGAAAGTAATCTAATAACAGATTAATAATAATAACAAACGGTAGATCTAGGACATACAGCCACTTTTTATAATATAATAAAGTAATAGTAATAACAAACGGTAGATCTAGGACATACAGTCACTATTTATAATATAATAACAAAGTAATAGTAATAACAAATGGTAGACCTAGGACATACAGCCACTTTTTATAATAATAAATATTAACAATAACAAATGGTAGATCTAGGACATAGAGTCACTTTTTTATAATATAATAATAAACTATTAATATTAACAAATGGTAGATCAGGGACATACAGTCACGTTTTATAATATAATAATAAAGTGTTAATAATAACAAATGGCAGATCTAGGACATAGAGTCACCATTTATAATATAAATAGTGTTTTGCCCATCTATACCGCATAGGACCATTAACAGTATTTGTACAATTACACATACATTTTATAACATAATTTTCAATGGCATATACATGCTTTCTAAAACCGTAAATACTATTATTATTCTAGATACATAAATTCATAAATCAGAACACTCAAATTCACGTACATCTTTACCAGCAAATACATGTGGGTATGGGCGCATCATTTTATATAAATACTAAATTTCATCTAAACGCTTGCACATTCCAATTTAAACACGCTGAATCATTAACGGATAAGTAACAAGATAACAACTCATATAAAAGCATAGTTATAGCAACTAAACATGTTATGCAAATGTGTCAACGAATCTCGACACACGTGAAAGTATCTCATACATGTACTTTGTGGTGAGCATTTGGACACATGGGATAATATCCTTAAACATGTTAAGCACATACAAAATCGTAAATAGTTAACTCGAATCGGTTTGGACACATGAAACTACCATTCTTAAACATATTAAGCCTGTATTCGTAACTACTCGTCTAAGCACTCGTGCCATGGTTTGGTTGTTGTGGAAATATTCGCATGGATTTAATCTCAATTTCTTGCAGTAAGCACAGACTTGTTCCACTGCATGGATGTCGTCGATGTCTCATCCAGAACGACTGCTTTTTAATATACCGTACTTAACCATCAATGCCAAAAAGCTGTTCCATTTCATGTAAGCTACCTTTGTGCGTCGTCTTAGAAAAATAATTGTCTGTTTGACGACCTTCCCCTTTATATGTGCTTTTGCCTCAACGAAATTATCAGATCTTGCTAGTGCGTGCTCGCGACCATTGAATGTTTCTGGATGTATCGACATATATTCCTTTGCATGTGCTCGGCCTTGGTATCTCATGTACAGGATCAAAACGTGATTTTGCTTGTGCTTTACCTCCGTAGTTTATCTACAGTATTGAAACATGCTTTTGCATGTACTTGACCTTCGTGTTTTATCTATAGACTGTATTATTCAAACATGTCTTTGTATGTTGTATGGGGCGCGCGATAGTGTAGTGGTTAGCACATCCGCCTGACATGCCGGCGCCCCGAGTTCGAAACCCGGACCGGGCAGGTATGGTATATTTGGTGTAAAAACCTGGCTCTCAACATTGGGGACTGTGTATCCCTCGTGACTCGGAGATCACGTTAATGTCGGTCCCGTCTCAATTTGGGACGTACAAGAACCACTGAGGACGACAAGCACCCTGGCAGTGACCACCCTCAGTGCCAGCATAGAAAGGTCGGCTTGGCGATATTGTTCTGAAAAAGGCTGACTAGTTGAATGAGACCTCATAAGATCAGCTCCACTGTAACCACAATATATACAGACTAGTCAGTTAATAGAACGTTGCCGAGTGCTGGAAACAACTAGAACTAGAACTATGTTCTTGCCTGTCGCGTATTGAACATGTCTTTGCATTGCTTGACCTCTTCTTATATAAAACATACAAACATGCCTCTGCACGTGTTTACGTCCATGTACCCGGTATCACTGATATCACCGACACATGCCTTTGAATACGCTTGACATCCGTGTCGTACCAATATTATAATTTATCCCAATAATCCAAATGCCATGTAACGTCATTATCATCACCCTCATCATCGCAATCGTCACCACCATAGTCATCATCTTATCAATCACAATCACAATACTTTATTGTCCCTTGTGAGGGAAATTCATGTGGAGTGTAGCAGCATATTAAGACATATAAAACAAATGTACATGCAATATACACAATATAAAAAGACTAAAAGTAATAACAGTTATATCGGTTAAATAAATAAATTAAATATGTTAAATAAGTTACAACAGTTTTTTAAAAGTTAAGTTAAAGTTAAATCATCTCACAAATCATATCAGGCTCACTCAGTGTCAGACTGGCAGAGATGGAGGGGAACGAAGGTCAGTTACTCATTCATTAGTTTTATTGACGAGGGGACAAAAGAGTTTCGAGTGAGGTTCAGTTTGCAGTGAGGGAGTTGAAAGCGACAGCCAGAAGGAAGTAGTTTATAGCATGGAAACAGGGGATGTTCGGGGTCTGAGGAGACATTCCTTCCCTTTCTCTCTGCCCGTTGCCTGTATAGATCCTCTAGACTGGTCTGCTTTTCCCCCACCACCTTGCCACTAACCCTGACTGTTCGTGCCAGAGTGTTGCGATGCACGATACTCAGGCCGCCGTACCACACAAGAAACCCAAATGTAATAGATCTTAGTCGTTATCTCTCACTTTTAGTCACTCATTCCTTGACCGGGTTGGTCGGTCAGTCTGCGCCTTTGAGGTTTGTCTTCTGCGGTGCGCCGTAGGGTTGATGGAGGTAGACTGGACCACGGCGTGATGTCATTATATCCAGGGACCTCCCCATCTCTTGCCTGCCACGACAGTTTTTTGAAATGTTGTTGTGACATCATCACCATAATCAGCATCACCAGCAACATCATCTTTATCATCGCTATAACATCTGCCACCTCATCTGTATTATAACTAATCACTACCATTGTTGGTGTCGTCAACCTTCTCTTTACCGAGTACGTCACCGAATGACACCTCCTTATCTTGCCTGACATTAGGACTATCAGCTGACGCTTCACTTTCGCCTGCGCTGGCAAGATCTACGTCTCGCCTACACGGAACCGGTCAGTTCTCTCGTCATCCCTCCTTCGGACATCAACGAGTTCTGGATACCAGACGTCTACTTCACGAACGAAAAGAAGTCCAATCCACATATGGTCATCACCCCGAACAAAGGCATTCGTCTGCTGCCCAACGGAACGGTCTGTTTTACGACTAGGTGAGATGTTGAGAAACTATGTTGTTAATTGTAGCTTGCTGCACTTGTATTGCTGTAATTCATTATCCGATTTATTATTATATCTTTTATTTTATAAACCTACTTATAAATTAAGTAGTTGTTATTATAGATTAGTGCAATTTTAAAATGTATTTTGTATTAAAACATAGTTTAATGGGGATCTTGAATGTTCTTTTGTGTGGTTTAGTCATCTACCGTGAATCTCACAGGTTGCTCAATATTTAAAATTTTAGCACATTTAAACACCGTAACCTGCAAGTTCGAAATCGGCCAATATATTTGCTTTAGACTATACCCTCTCATAAACATGCATGTTTGAACATTCAAAGGCGACGGGTTGCTCCTGACATATTGGTTTGTAACCTGTCCTTTTAAGTTCTGATACGATTGTATGTGAACGATTTTGAATGTGTGAATCCGAGTATTCGTCATTACCGATTATCACATTCCGGGCTGGATACATGAACATGTTGCCCCTTTTCCATTTTGACCCAGTTGAACATACTTTGACGTAGTGCCTTGTTCTGCCCGCAGACTCACTCTCACATTGTCGTGCGACATGGACCTCAGTTACTTCCCCCTCGACTTACAGATGTGCGGGATGAAGATCAGTACATGTATGTACGTATGTCACTCTCGCCTACGTTAAGATGAGTCCACGTGTGTGCTCATACAGTAACAGCCACCTCGCAATTAAGGTCACCCTTGGACAGTCCCAAAATATTTTTGAAATAGCAAAGTATGCGAGATTAGTCCTGCTAATACGGTAAGCTGGCTATTCAGGGCACCTTTGCTCAATCTCAAGGGTGACCTTAATAGTGAGGTTCCATCGTATAAGTAAACGTCCCTTGTATTATAAAGATCATTCCAATTGTTATGTGTAGACGGTTCAAAAGGATGCCACACCCTAACGTAAGTTAAATTGATTTGTTAATGAATATTCAAAAGTGTTTCTATTTTCAAGTAAAAGAAGGAAAATATATGATGTTGCCATATTTTCAGTAAAACATTCGTTATGGTATTGTGTTTATGTATGCATATATCATTATAATACAAACAATTGCACAGTAACATTAAAATGTCGTGCTAGCACAACACGAAAATAGCTGCATTTATAGCCAAGCAATGACCGAGCCTTGCTTGAATTGCTGGGTAAACCAATTCAGGTTGCCTTGTTCAACAAAATAAGATATGATAGATTTATTGCCATGTGTTGTTATCGCAGTCCATACAATAAATCATTGGAATGGTGTCGGGTCGTACAAGCACATATTCATACCAATACTCTCACAAGCATATACCAGTAATCCACGAAACATACATTTGCAATTTGATCTTGCGTACTATGACATTTTTTTGAATTGCTCTTCAATATCGGAACATGATATCGCTAATCAAGTACGTCATCCTATTCATGCACTGCCAACTCGGTTTCATAGACTTAATACAGATGGCGGACACGTATGCTATGTGAATTCGGAGATGAGTTTGGAGCATGTTTTTTCTGCGTCAATAATTTATTCTTCCATCAACCTGATGCAGAAATTGTCGTCACATGCTCTTACTGTTTTGTTCTGTGGAACATCAAAATACAAGATACTTCCCAGCAAACAACTGCATCCCGTATTTATGCGCAAGGGACCTCGTAATCAGTGGCACGTGCACATTTACCCAGCCATGTTCAAAAATAATATTATAAGTAGCAAACCATTACCAAACGTAGTATCGTTTCAAAACCAGTGACACTGTTTTTGAATGTATCATAAAGTCGATGTCAGTGGCCGAACGCGCGCACGCGCAGTTGACAACTCGACCTACCCCTTTGACCCCGTAAAATACTGCCGTGCAAAGAGTAGTCGAATTTAAATTTCTGTGTTTTGTTCTTGTATGTATTATTCTTTCTAGTAATTAATTGCGTAATAATTAAATATACTACCATCGTTTTATGCATCCTAACGATTGAATCGCTAGACTTATACGTACTATAACACAAATCTCGTTAGATGCAATGCCTATTTCTAGCACCGTCCTAGTAGACGGCTACTCCTGGCATGGAACTACTCTCGCCTCGTGGCACCTGAAGTGAATGGGTGATCTAACCCCGACAGTTTGCTCCTGGCACGGGAGTACTCTTGGCTCGTGACTACGGAAGTGAATGGTTGATCTGACCCCGTCTGTTTGCTCTGGGTCCGGAAGTACTCTCAGCTCGTGACATCGGAAGTGAATGGTTGATCTGACCCCGACTGTTTGTTCCTCAGACTACCACCGGACGGAGGACGTGCAGCTGCAGTGGCTGGACGACACCCCGGTGGAACTACCTTCCGATACGCTCTCCATGCCGCAGTTCGAACTACTAAACATAACGTCTGGTGAATGCAACGAAAGCTACAAAACAGGTATAAGATGTAACAAGGTTGCCACCCAAACCTACAAGCTCCCGATGGAATGTGGACAGGGAAGCCATTGCGTTATGGAGAGTCCAACCATTTGCTATCTATGTATAACCCATCCTTATCAGGAAGTTGTCAATTATGTTTTTGAAACATAATATTTTTATTCACACTGCTAGCAATACCACAATCATACGATAGATTTTGTTCTGGTCATTTATTGTTCTCTGTCATAATGAGTATGTTTTCACACACAGTCTACATTATTACTTAACTAATGCTGGTTAGATTCCTCTGGTTCCACTACCCTTTTCAAATTGGAGAACATCGCTGTCAGTATCTTCATAACCACTCAATACATTACAAACTTATATTCCATCTTCTCGTAACCTCCTATTCTCTAGTATTGACAACCCACGTTATATTAGGCAGGTTTCGTGACTAAGTGTGTCTCAGTTCGGGAAGCGGTTTAGTTGCTCTTTGTTGTGTTCTTTCCACGTCCTTTTTACTAAATGGCCTCCATGAACAGTGTTCTTAATTTGTTTTGCCATTGCCAGACAATTATTGACCACATCGTCTTGGTGACATTTGTCTACAGGCGAGTATCCGTGTCTCGAAGCGACCTTCCACATGAGAAGGGAGTTCGGATTCTACGCGTTGCAGACCTACATACCGTCAGTGCTCATTGTCAGTTTGTCCTGGCTCAGTTTCTGGGTCGACAAAGAAGCCGTACCCGGACGTGTGACTCTTGGAGTGACCACAGTTCTCACGATGACCACACAGCTGAGCTCGTCAAAGACCAGCAACATGAAAGTGAGCTGAGACTGATAGTAGAACTATATATGTCAAGTACAACAACAAACAATAATATTATATTACTAGCTCAGGTAAGTTCTTATACAGCGCAGTATCCAGTCCTTAGGACTGCTCCAAGCGATTTATACTTTACTCACTGGTAGACCTATTCAATCGAACACCATATATCGACATCTCTGGGAATAATTCAACCATGCTGCAATTAATGCACGGAGGATATTCGTACACAAATGTCAACCACTGTCGATAGCCAGGTACTCATTCATACAGCTACGCGAACTGGATCGAACGAACTTGCCCACAGTTTGACGCAGCAGCACAGGATTTGAATCCAGTTCTCTTGATTGAGAGTCCGATGCTCTAATCAATGTGCCCCAAGTTTACATCTACTTGTATAGCTACAAACAAAGAACAGCAGTTGTCACCATTACAGTTTTTTTGACGTAAACTCGTTCCTACGACCACTTAATTTCGAATTGCGTGCAACATAATAACAATGTTTAACATAACTCCACAGTGACGCAACCTGCGGAATGAATGACAAATCAATTTGTGCACTGAAACAAGTAAATAACTAACTATTACTGAACATTCTTCAGGATAGTTCGTTTTCAAATTAGAAACTTTCATTTTTCATATCCAAGAATCATGTTAAATTACCTGGTAGAGGCTTTCGTTGACGTGTCACGTCGACTTCATCAGTACCTATGACGCTTACGACAACTGAAAACCATATCATAGACTGGGAGGGAGTGAAAATTGTAGACAAAGAACCCAACAGAAGAATTCGGCATATCAAAGAAGCCATCTGGATCAGAAAAACCAAAACACCCGTCAATAGAGACGAGGGCAATTACGAACTGCCTCACGTGTACGATGACGTCATTCAGCGTCATAGGTACTGATGAAGTCGACGTGATACGTCAACGAAAGCCTCTACCAGGTAATTTAACATGATTCTTGGATATGAAAAATGAAAGTTTCTAATTTAAATAACTAACTACCTTTGTGTTTTATCAAATGCATCACCAAATGGAAGAGCAGACGCCAAATTTGCGAGGAAGTGGGTGAATATAAAAAGAGGCTAGTTAAGTGGTCCTCGGTGGTTGAAGGGAGACATACAATGTTCAGAAGTTAGTGTGTTAACATAAGTTACAACTAAAACGTGATTGTCGAATAATTAACCGTTTCAACCAAATCACCATATCTGTTAAGCAAATTCTTTTCATATAACTTAAGACCAATTTATTCTGATTTTAGGCTATTATGAATATGATTTTAAATCACTTATTATATTAGTAATGTTACAATAGCAATTGGTTTTAGAAACAAATATGTTAATAATTCTATATTTTGATAACTTATAATATTATATTTTATTATATTTACAATACGTTTTAAAATCTTTATTACATTGATCTGAAGGTATATTGTATGAGAATCACATAGAATAATCGTTTAAGTTAGTTCATTTTATTACTTTTAAATCGTCAGTGTACTATATACTCAACTGACTTACGGTGGTCACATTTTGAGCATGCGTCATGAGCATCTCATTTGGGGGCATGGCGCTATACAAGATGTCGTTATCATTATATATTTTTAATTATTATTATTATTAGGTGTCATACCCGAAGGCTATCGACTACTGGTACTCCGTGTGCATGCTGCTCGTCTACGGGGCCCTAGTCGAGTACGTCCTGGTCAACTTCCTGTCGACACGGGAGAAGCGACTGCGACGTCAACTGCTGGCCGAGGCGGACAACGAGACCATTGTGGAGCCACTGTGCAGCGATGTTATAGTTGTAAGTAGCCAGTCTGTCTCAGTGGCCCACCATTTCCAACTCCGGAGTACCAGTCTGTTGCAGTGGCCCACCATTCCCAACTCCGAAGTACCAGTCTATCGCAGTGGCCCACCATGCCCAACTCCGGAGTACCAGTCTGTTGCAGTGGCCCACCATTCCCAACTCCGGAGTACCAGTCTGTCTCAGTGGCCCACCATTCCCAACTCCGGAGTACCAGTCTGTCGCAGTGGCCCACCATTCCCAACTCCGGAGTACCAGTCTGTCGCAGTGGCCCACCATTCCCAAATCTGGAGTACCAGTCTGTCTCGGTGGCCCAGCATTCCCAACTCCGAAGTACCAGTCTGTCGCAGTGGCCCACCATTCCCAACTCCGGAGTACCAGTCCAGGATTTATGTACCATCAAGGATTTTCTTACTATGTGTTTTCGTTTTGTTTGGTAATATGTTTTCGAATTTAGCTTTGCAGTTTTTGCAGTGTGTGTGTGTGTGTGTGTGTGTGTGTGTGTGTGTGTGTGTGTGTGTGTGTGTGTGTGTGTGTGTGTGTGTGTGTGTGTGTGTGTGTGTGTGAGTGCATTACTTTGATATATGCATCACTTGTTAGAAACTACTTCAATACGGTTTATTAATTGATATGTATATTACCGAGTATGTATAACGATATGTTTTGTATCACTTGTTTTATCTTCTGCTTGCATCTAACTGTACGTATTGCATGTGCACTTTTTGACATGTGCGCGTTTGTTTTACCTGGTTAAACACAACAGCGATATCATAGTCACCTTGAAATGTTTTGTTCACTGCAGGACGTTCCAGAAACGAAGAGACAGAATTCGAAATATCGGACTTCCTTGCGTCGCCCCGTGTCGTCCGAATCAACTTCTCCGTATAGGTGCACCGCCGACGGCTTCGATCGAGCCTCCCGCATCGTTTTCCCAGGGACTTTCTTGCTCTTTAACATAATCTACTGGAACATATATTATCGTCCATAGATCACTGTTACCTTTCAAACTCGCCCTGTTTTTTTCATAATTTTTCCAATCGTGAATAGCGTCAGAATGTGTATTTTCGATTGGAGAATAGTTTCCCTTGATTTTTCTACTTGTATTTAAATTGTGAAATGAGGTCGAGATAAGACGTTTGCAAAGAAAAGATAATCAACATATCATCACTTACTATTTCCTCAGTAGTATCTTGTGTATTAAATAAATTGTTTTACACATGAATGTGAAGTATCAATCTTATTACTGTTACAAGGTCAACACATAAGATTTGTTTTTGTATCTCGTGTGCGCGTTCTCAATTTATCCGCGCACTCAGCTACTAATATCAAGTTACAATTGGAATTATGTATGCTGGCGTTTGTAAATGCATCAACCACGGGTGTAGGCTGGTTAAAGCCCACAACTGGTTTTAGTAAGCATATTAGCAACTACAGTGCTGAGTCGCAGCGGCTAGAGCATCGGACTCTCAATCGAGAGAACCCGGGTTCGAATCCTCAGAGTCTGCTGCCATGTCGAACCTTGGGCAAGTTCGTTCACTATACGTTGCTCCACTTCACTCACCTGCACAAATGAGTACCTGGCAATAGACAGTGGTGGATATTTGTGTACGAATAATATTTGCACGTTGAATGCTTTCCAGAGAAGGTGTTCGATTGAACAGGTCTGCCAGGGAGTAGAATGTAAAGTGCACTTTGATCAGTCCTAAGGACTGGATATTGCGCCATATAAGAACATGCATTTTTATTGACATTCTGCTGCAGCAGGTGGTGATGTAGTCCACCTTACAGTGGTTGCAGCATAACTAGTAGCACATTATTCCACCAGCCACACAATTATCATGATTTTGAGTATGTTTACTGTTCATTTGTAATATTTATTTCACAACAACAATAACATGTTAAACCCTTTGCTTTGAACAGTATCCCGTGAGCACTGTCGTAAATATATGGTACACTTTTCCTTCTGTAGTGATAATTATGCCTTTGTGTTAATAAATAATCATGCTCGAGATTGTGATATGTGTATTTGTGGAATGTAAACCGATTAATAAATGTAGTCTATGATTCGTTACTTATCTTCTATTGTTGGCGTGTAGACATGACTATCTATTCCCAGCAGTGGCAGATTCGGTATGGGACATCTAAAGGCACTGGCGCGGGAACGAAATATTTGGTGGGCTCGCAAAAAAAACACCTTCAGCCTCTCTAAAAACTGCATTTGCACCCCCCCTTGAGGCTCGCCAAAAATCCCACCATGAGGCTCTCCGAAAACCTCGATCTGCAGCCCCTTGAGGCTCACCAAAACCCACTTTCAGGTTCTAACTTCCATTTGCAGCTTCCTTGAGCCTGAGGCCTGCCAAAACACCCCACCTTCATGCTCTCCAAAAAACCTCCATTTGTTCCCGCGCCTATGTCTGAAGAGCACGTGTATTACAGCCGTAATACGTTTGGTGCACCATTCCAAATCAACTCACGAATTCGACGTTGTCAACGTGTTGTAATGTCCAAAATTACTCGGCCGACTTTGAACACACAAAACACAGTTCTTGCGAATGCTGTTATATTACACAACATGCCAAATTAATCAATTGATAGACACCGCTTGCTAGAACAATCTTTCATCCTTATCGTGAGTCTCAAAGATCGCCATCACACTGAACCGTGAAACCAAAATTCATATGAATTAATTATTTTAATAGTCACGAGTAGGATCTGAACAATATACCGGTGTATCGCAATACACACCTCACGGTACGGTATGCAATCCAGTCGGCAAATGTAATGTTCATGCGTGCGTACGTGCGTGCGTGAATACAAATAGCTATATTAAATAGTTATTGAATATAATACTTTAACCTGGTTCAACAACTGACTCACTCGAGTGTGCAGCGGCTGACCGAGCAGCCAAACTGCTGAGCTAGTTCTCACTAGTTCTACCACTCAGCAACGTTCTATTAACTGACTAGTCTGTATAGAGTATAATATTATATAATTATTGTGGTTATAATGTTCAGGTCTTATGGCGTCTCATCACTGTGGTCACTGCCAGCATGTCATCCTCAGTCGTTCATTTTGGTCTCAAATTGAAACCGACGTTAACGTGATCTCCGAATCACGAGGGATACACAGTCCCCACTGAGAGCCAGGTTTTTACACCAAATATACCATACCTGAACGGACCGGGTTTTGAAATCAGAGCGCTGGCGTGCCAGATGGATGTGCTAAACACTGCACCGCGCTGCCCTACTGTGATCGACTACCGCCTACTCGATCACGATATCGTCGCTACACACTACTTCAGACGCTGATTGATGTTGTTGTTGTTGTTGTTCAGTATAATGAATTCGTTCCTGATAAAAACGTGCATTTTACTCTTGTTGGATTATTCTGGTCAACGCAGTCTGTATTGCAGTATGCATCGCATCGTGAAGTGGTGGATCGTTGCGGCTTTTCTAATCACCTAATAAGTCATTTTCGAACATCCGCGTAGATCAGAAGTCATAATCTTCTTGGTAAGTCGCGTAGGTCAGAGTCAATTTGCTATTGACTTCCCTACGGTTAAACTGTACATACATTTAACAATAAAGCACACACATCAACGCAAATATAATACATGCTGTAGTAAAACAAGGGATTGTGTTAAAGTAAATATTAAGCATTATCAGGGGTGAAAGAGTTAGGTAAATCTCAAAACTGTGTGGGCGACACGGTGGGGGGGGGGGTTGTAGGGGGTGACTATGTTGATATGAACAGGGTAATGGTCTAACTGCGGTACAAATGTTTTCAAACATTTTCATAGTATTACAACACATTTTATTTGTGAAATTAAAATTGACGACTCTACCATTAATGTGTGTGTGTGTGTGTGTGTGTGTGTGTGTGTGTGTGTGTGTGTGTGTGTGTGTGTGTGTGTGTGTGTGTGTGTATGTAATAAATGTGTGTGTGTGTGTGTGTGTGTGTGTGTGTGTGTGTGTGTGTGTGTGTGTGTGTGTGTGTGTGTGTGTGTGTGTGTGTGTGTGTGTGTGTGTGTGTGTGTGTGTGTAATAAATGTGTGTGTGTTGTGTGCGTGCGCGCGTGTGTGTAATAACTGTGTGCGTGTGTGTGCGCGCGTGTGTGTGTGTGTGTGTGTGTGTGTGTGTGTGTGTGTGTGTGTGTGTGTGTGTGTGTGTGTGTGTGTGTGTGTGTGTAATAACTGTTTGTGTGCGCGTGTGTGTAATAACTGTGTGTGTGTGTGTGTGTGTGTGTGTGTGTGTGTGTGTGTGTGTGTGTGTGTGTGTGTGTGTGTGTGTGTGTGTGTGTGTGTGTGTGTGTGTGTGTGTGTGTGTGTGTGTGTGTGTAATAACTGTGTGTGTGTGTGTGCGCGCGCGCACACACACACACACACATATATATGCCTACATGCAATGTGTGAAATCAAAAAGGATGAGTTAATTAATCAGTACCAACCTTAATTAAACATTCATTAAAATAAATGGACGTATGTTGATTTAATAGTTTCAACATAAATATTGAAATACATCACAGCAAACTTTTCAACACAAATTCTTCCGTATAACATGTTTCCAATATCCATTTCCCGGACTGAGCTGTACATGGACAACGTTCAAGTGATCATATGCCAATGCAGGCACACAGTGTCATCTATATAAGCAGTTGGGTTAGAACCTGGAGTTTGCAAGGAGTCAAGAACATTGATTTCCCAACATGTATAAAGTCACTGGGCCAACTAATTAAAACAAAATATGTCCAATCGAAACCCTACCAGAAATTATGACTTTTAGCTGAACTTTAAACCTGGTGCAAGTACAATCTCTGTCCATTATGGACATCACGTGTGCGCAGTCTGGCAAGTCGGTTATAGTAGCGCCACGGGGCGGATTCTTTGTGATAATACCAATGCGATGCCACCAATGCCACCTGTATCATCCTCGCGCGCCAGGGGTCGCTGCTGCTGATTACGTCAGTGCCAGCCAGAAGTACCACTGGCTGATCGCTTTGCGAAACTCTGAATTTAAGCTCAGCCTATGAAATCGCTCACTAGATCGGTGGAAGATGGCAGGTCAGGTGGTCATAATAAAACTAATTTCAATCAACCGTGGCTCGTGTTACATGAAATGTTTAGGAAGTAGAAGCAATTATTCGAATACACAATACCGCCCAGCTGCTCGTGCTAATGAGCGAACGGGTCATTATATATTGGGATTCCCAGAAGTCGTTTATCCATCTTCAAATTTGGGCGGGTATTTGCGCTGTTCTCACGGGTGATGCAGTCGCGACTGGCGAAATCAATTACCAGTTTGACTCAGCTAACTTCCGCACTTCGCGTAGGGGATCAGCCAGGGCTAGTTTTGCATGGCAAACAGCCCTGGCTTGCGATGATGATCTGCATGAGCTTAGACTTGTGTGGTAATCGTGTCGCGTGACATGTTTAGCGGATGTAGCTCAACGACTTCATACGTCGGTGACTAGGTCGGAAAACAAAAAATAAACACAGCACTCTTGAATTCTCAAAATTTAATGGTTTCAAGTTCATGCATATGACCGTACTCCCCCATGTTTGATGACCATGGGATAACTTCCTGATGTCTGCCAGAAACCTTTTGTTCTCCACTAGTTTCTCCAAGTCTACTGCAGCTTTTGTACCTACATGGATGTAATTAATAAGAATGTAAAGTAGTCAGAAGAATTAGCTGCAAATACTTCTTCACTCAATATCTTTTGGTAAATAAAAGCAAAAATTCAAAGTGTGCTACATTTTGTAGGTATTTCTGGTGAAGCTTGTCTGTTTCTTTGCAGAGGAGAAATAAACTATTACACTTGCACATTATACACATGTATGCGAAACATACCAGGCTCAAGCCAGGGTTTCTGCCGCTCTCTCTCCCTTCTAGAGGGCCGTGGACACATTGTGTAAATGGTTCACCGAAACCGTCATGTATATTTTGCACATGATCCACAATGGAACACCAGTTTGCAAGCAACACATCTCCATCCTCTGGCGGTGTCGACATAACACATCAATATAAGTGGTTCACTTTGCTGGAGATCCACAGGTTCAGAGGTGCTCCATCTGCTGTCTTAGCTAAGGCACGTAGCTTCTTCTTGAATCCTATCAAGATACACACGTGCTAGTGTTAGACTACATAATAAACATTATGTAAAGTTGAACAAGGACCTGTGCTATTCAGTTCACAACAACTCCTGCAATGACAGTAATTACAATGGCCATGTATATGTTGGACTAGCAAACCAAAGAATGTCGACATACATCATGCTGCTCATTAAAAATAACTTAATTATTTAAACCAATATACCGGTATTCCTGTACGTACCTTTAGCAACATGCCAAATATCATAAACATGCTTTATCCACGGATAATCCACTCGCATCATCTTTGTAATAGACACGTGCCTATCTGTCACAATTTCTCCAACAGTTAGACAGTTATCTTCTAGCAACTGGAGTGACTACTTCAGTCCCACCATTCCCATGTGATAACTGCCGCCTACTTGGTTGCTCTAAGATATCAAAACATTTTATTGCCAATTAACCACATTAAACTTTTACTAATAATATTAAACAATATTACGGGTATATAATGGTGACATTTCGTGTGTGTGTGTGTGTGTGTGCGCGCGCGCGCGCGGGCGCGCGCGTGCGTGCGTCTGTCTTGACATATCTTGCGGGTGTGCGTGCATTCATGCGTACGTGTGTATGTGAATTTGCAAACCTGCACAAGCTGGACATCAAGGACAGCCTTGTTGTTTAGATCAATCAGTGTGTACGTCCCGAACTTGGCAGAATGGCCAGGGCTGTCGGCTCTTCCATCTCCACCGCACACCAGGTCCTCTCCTTCTGCTTGATGGGTGGCAACCATCCACTGTTGACGTTCCATCCAAACACGACGGATGGTCGACTGCAGGACATTAGACTGGTGCTGAAAGAATGTTCTGGCTGTAATTGCCTTTACACCCAAATGGGACAAGACCCGGAGAACTTTCCCGATGGTAGCACCAGCAAAGTGTTGCAGCAGACAAAAGAATATTCCCTGCAGGAAGATTATCAATATATGACTGACTGTGCCACTGGTGCCGTTTGCCACAATCATTACAGGTGAAAGTTATAATTAGCATGGTTCCGATCTCAATTGTACATGTTTGTAGTGCCCTTGAGCCACATTCAAAACAGCAACACATAGATATGAGCTGGAGCAACGATGTCCAGAAAATTTTATAT
This sequence comes from Escarpia spicata, assembly GCA_963995525.1. Taxonomy (NCBI): domain Eukaryota; kingdom Metazoa; phylum Annelida; class Polychaeta; order Sabellida; family Siboglinidae; genus Escarpia; species Escarpia spicata. The sequence continues at coordinate 49,048,112 of OZ023215.1, forward strand.
TTTGTTTCCTTGTGTACAGACGGTTTGTTTTCCATGCAAGGCTGCTCAACGTCGAGGCTGTCTGATCCAAGGTCAGATTCACTGTCTGGTGACATGTGCTGTGCGGGCATATAATCATCGTCTTCATCCTTCTTCGGAATCGCTACTTGTATACATGTCTTGATCTTGCGATCTGCTTGTGTCATCAGTTTGCGTCATGATGGTGCAAGTAACTAATGACATGGTTTGTGTGGCTGCAAAATAACACACATATTTATTATTTTAATCAGTTATATTACTGTATAATTCTATTTTAATCAATATGTTACATAATATATAGTGTTATTACATTCAGAATATGTCCCATGCCCCGGCGCAGACTTGAACATATTGGTCCCAGGCCAGCCCATCCCGCAGAATTTAATATTTGTCAGCCTAGGTCCGGCTTGGCCCGCAAAATGTATACCCAAGTCTGGCCCGGCCCGCAAAATTTACAAGAGGCCTGGCTCGGCCTGGCTCGTGGGCCCAAAGCCCGGCCCGCGCAGGATACTATAGTGTCTACGATACTATGAGGCCCTATTTTAAACGTCTGTTATCTCTCAGATACACAAGAAAGGATCTACACTACACATAGCAATGCAACTTATGGCATACAAACTTTACATATCTACACATAACATTACAACGCAATATATGACAAGTGTCACATTATGAATATTCTATTATGGACTCAATGCATTATGCGAGTCTGGCTTCAAGTTAGTTACCTTTTGACTTCCCTTTGATCATTACAGATATCCCTACATTTCTACATGGTAGTGGTAATTGTACCTGACAAGCAACATCAGCTTGGCCCTATAACAACAACGTGTTACATGTAAACAAGTACAAGTAAATACAAGTACATAAAATGACAAGAAGAAAACGAAATTTGGAAACAAGGTAATTATTTAAAAAATCTGTTTCTTTCAAATAATTATGTATAGCATAAACTATTTATAAAAACATTATCTGCTTTGGTGAAGTACAGATACAACATTCAACATTACAATGCATCTTACATTATCACTATTACCAAAAATAGATAAGCGAGCGAAAAATGAACAACTCGGGACATGTCCAAAATCACTAAATTCAGCGGTCGCTAGCAAACTTACGGTTCATCCAATCCCAAAAATATTGGTACCGTTTGAAAGATTACCTTTTCATCTACGTAGTAAATAGCACGGTTGATCATGTTAAAGTATATTTTCACCATTGTGTTTATCTGAAATGTGGTTGTTTTCATCCGCTTGAACTCAGCGAACGATGTTAGCGTCGGGTATTCTTTGCCATCTGTCGGCGAAACTGTACATTTCCTGTCAATCACCGCTGCGTTGCTATGGCATCGCACATGGCCGATCTCAGCAGTTGCATGTCAAAAAAGATAGATTAAGTTTCACCGAATGTTGGCATTACATTAGCGATCGCCGGACGCTGACAGACAGTTTGTTTACTTGTGTTTATGTCGTCTGCAAAGTGGGTGGAGTCTAAATAGCATGAAAACAAGAACTTATGAAGTATAATCACCTATTCGGTTTCTGCCCTATCTGAGTTTCTGCCTCATTACAATTATATAGCTGGATCTCGTATTAAATACATCTTTAGTTAGATATATCGGACACAATGAGCAAAGGATGTCTACAAACTTGCAACAAAATTATTTGTCTCAAATAAAAACGAGGCAAACAGGTTTTTGACATATATTTTGATAGCGAACGCAGACCACGTGACTACAGTGCACCATGTCGGTGACGGTGATGTAAACAACCGTAATATTAAAATTTAGCGGACGAAATTGTAAGCAACTATTCACCCTGATCATCACAGGAATGTTAACGAACAGCCCGTGGAGTTTATACAGTGAATGCATAGCGATTTGTCGCACAGTGATGATTTTGAACACGATGAGGCAGAAACCGAGAGCTTCCGTTTGGCGCGTGAAGTGATTATCGTCTTACGAATATTTTAAGTATTTAACTAAAACAACTTATTTGACGTTTCGTTTGCATTCCATTAATGCAATAAGTGGTTCTGATTAATACTATTGATACGTTGCTGAACGATTTCAAAAAATGTTGGTGAAAACTGCATATTATGCTTGCGTAAGGCAGAAACCGAGTGGTCCAGTATACGCATGTCTGAAACCTATGCAAATTAGAATTTGCGCTCCTATCGGTAGATGGGTGAACTTTGTCGACGAAACAAGTTGGTTCGCTGGTGTGTAAAAGACTGGAAACAACATGATTGCAGATATGTGTGAAGGTTCTTGTAGGAATTATTATCGGGAAACCACGTATGTGCTAGAATAACAGAAGGTGTAATCTTTCAAACGGTACCAAGATTTTTCGGATCGGATGAACCGTAAGTTTGCTAGCGACCACTGAACTGAGTGATTTTGGACATGTCCCGAGTTGTTCATTTTTCGCTCGCTTATCTATTTTTGCTATTACCTATATATTATTTCGTTATTTCAAATTTATTATTAATAACACCCACACACAGTGCAGTATTTGGAGTACATATACTTACATATTTGGAGTACATATACTTACTGGAGAGGCTGGGAAATCACAGGAGGGTTTCGCTTGTTCGGCTATTAGTATTGCTTGCTCGATAATCTGGCCAAATGTAGAACAACTAATTACAATTTACAGTAAAGGCATTGCTTATAATTTAGTTTATATTACATCGTATACACATTACAGCCGACTTTATAGGTAAGCCTACACACTCTAACCATAATTTTCACTATAACTCTAAAAATTATACTTGCGTCAGTCAAATCCGTGCTATCTAATGTATTATGCAATTTTACTTTTAGCCAAAAACAACAACAAATTCTTCCGTAATATATCTATGAGGTAAATCTCTAAAACCTGTTCTGTCCAATGTGTGCAACAAAATGTTAGCTAAGTTGTTTTTAGTGACGTAGTTACTGATATAAACCGACGAAATCCAAATCTCGTAAAACACCTACTGCCCAAAAGCGTGAATAATATCTACGCTGTGTAAATCACAACATTATAATGAACTGCCTCGATTTCACCGACCAGTTCAATGTCGGGGTCCAGTCCATGTTATTGTTAAATTATCTTAATTACAGTTCTATGTATTACACCATTATCACTGAAATACATACCTGTATCTTGTTTCTTTTTTCGACCACAGACCTGGTTTTAGTCGGAAAACGGTGACAGTGTCGACTAGTTGATGTAGAGGACGAGACTGCGCCATTTTTGGATCTTTGAAAAATAGTCGGGACTGCATTCTCCAACAGTACACGGTGATGCTGAACTTTACAACAAAGGGAAAGTTTAAGAGCAGGAGTTTGGTCAAAACAATCATCGGTGAAATGACTCGAACACAACACACAGCTCTGGTTATCTAACGCCGGCCCATTCCAACAGGCGCGGGTGCGTTTCACCTGTTGGATCCACTTACGACGTAAAAGGCTCTTTTGGCAATTTAAATAAACTAACTTTGTCTTTTGATGTATTGGAACAATTGGCTGCGACACAACGCTTAGGCATATTTAAAATTAATCAAGAAGAAGAAGACGAACAACCATTCGACAAATGACGAGACAACGCAAACAATGGCTCAGTGGACATACGCTTCCCCCGTTCACGTCATTTCCGGTTAACCTCCTACTCGAAAGGAAAGTCTCGTTTCCTAGCGGTAAAGTCAAACTTCTTTAAGATATATATATTCACACATTTTATTCACCAAAAACCACCTAATGATTTGGATTTAGATTTTTCATTTAGAATAATGGCAAAAATAGCTACAATCTTGTCATAGGCACTTTAAACGGCGGCATCAGGACGTCAGTCTGTGCCATGACCGCCATCACGAGAAACCACGAGAACGCGCCCACGTACGAGACAATGAGGCAGCGTTTCCATTTGCTGTCGCTCACTTCGGTCGGCAACAAATGGAACGAATGCTGGGCGAGTTCTGTTTTATACGACAAGTCATCTTTGATGACGTATGTCAGTTGTTGACATTCCCAATGACACGCGAGTCGCGTGGACAACGCAACTACTGTGACGCATAGAGCAACATAGACAACGACCGGTACTAGAAAAACGTAATTCGGCCAAATTCTGTTCGGTAAATTCAGTAAGACAAAACAGACGAAACCGACCGCAGCAACATCTTTGGACAGTTTCTTCATGTGCTAGCGGGTCTCGGGTGTCAATTTAGCATGTATGAAACACCGTAGGGGGGCAAGTAGGTCAGTGGAGTAACGGTCGCTACAGCAAGTGAAAAATTATTAATTATGTAACTCAGTCGCCGCGAGCGTCGAGTAAGGATCAAAGGTGATCAGTCATCTGAAGTCGCGTTGCTCACCACGATCTAACTCAGTCGACACATACTTTTGGCACGGGGTCAAAGTTAATCGGTCAGATGAGGTCACGTTGCTCACCGCGAGTCGCATTTGATGTAGTGCGCGAGCATGCGCAATACGCAAAACGGAACCGGAACTTACTCTCAGACCGGAACCTCCTTCCAGACCGGTACACCGGCAACAAGACCGCTGGCAACGATAACAGCGACGCCGTACATACGGGAGGCGTAGTTAAGACTCGCGCATTGCATTGTTAGATTCACGTCAAATCCGGCATGAAACAAAACATTTGACCATAGAACGACGCAAGCGATGGCGGCGGAGAGACAGGTTGACGATACTGGAGTAGCGCTGGATGAAGAGCACTGTTCCCCAACTCACGGAGGAGCGACGTCGGGCTGTCATTCGGATGATGTAGACGTTGGAGAAAACGCCGATCGCCAGAACAACGGACATAATGGTCGAGAACGCCTTAACGCCTAGCATGCACGCATCTCTCTCGGGGGTCTGCCTTGATTGTCGTTTCATCACACTTATCCCAACACTCTAGATATTCCATCTTACGGAGCATGCAATGGTAGCCTACAAACTGATGAAACATATGACTTAGGAGAATTGAAAAAGGCTCGCCAGTGTTGTTGTAACGTGGCATCTATGGTGAGCAATTATCGTAAAGGTTACACATTTTGATAAGCATGATACCGGTTAGTTATGCGTGTCCGTGTTAGTTTTTGTGCTATAGTTTCCCCGTTGAGGTTGTCTTTTGATACTTTCGTTTAATAAATGCCCCATTGGTGTAGAATGTCCCCGTAATTAAAAGGGGCCAGTCAATCAATCAAATACTCAATCAATCAATCAATATGTGTATTATTCCAACACATAATAGTATAGTTTTTAGTAATTAAAGTAATTCACAATGTTAGAAAAGGTTCAGTCAGTTCCTCTGCCCGGAATTATCGGTCGTAGTAATTTGTAACAGGAAGTCTGCTGTGTTGAACGTAGGCAAATGGGACATCCTTGCACATCAAAGGGTATAGATCAGAAACCATGATTTTGGTTGGATATTACGTGACAGCGCGTGCTACATACACATTCGTACCGGACGTTTGACTATCAATTAGAACAGGGGTCGAAATTATACTAAATAAAGCGTCTCAGTCTCAGTTCTCGGTGCTAAGAATTTCATGTTCAAACATCGCGTTCAAACTTTCTGAGCACATTTTTTTAGACCTGAGCATGAAATGCAGAAATCCTGAGCGGGTATGCTACATACCTTGTTCAACATCGTATGCACCGCAAAATACGTGCCAGATCAAAATCATGTCACTCAAATCTATATCGTATAGACGAGTTTCAGTGTTTATAAACAAAGGTGACATATTTGTATGCGCGCGCATACTGGCGGCAGAAGCAGCGTCTGTGTATGGCGAGCGGCTTGTTAACAATGGATGGCTCGGCGAATAAAAGCAAATTCGCGACAGGAAATGATAAGTATCTGGTCAAACTTCGTCTCAATACCGGTGAGCAACTACCAGATCCATATACGTTACCAGATATTGAGTGGTCGCTGGATTTGGAGCAATGGCCAGCATTAGTGTTCCCCCAGATTTATATTTAGCTCATTAACACGCCGAACATATATATATATATATATATATATAGGCCTATACGCCTAGTGACCTACGGGAACAAAGGAGCGTACAAGAGTTACATTCATGTTGTATGTGGTCATGTACAGCGAGTGGAATATCATTTTATAAATAAGAAATGCAACTACTGCTTCTTGGTGGCTGAAGTTCTCACAAGTCAGTGACATGGAGAAAAGACAACGATGTACAAGCCTACAAGGCCTGGGTGTGCGTCCATAACATAAGCATCTGGCGAACATACTCACAGCACACTGCACATGTGTGGCGGGGTAAGTGTCTTAGAATTAAGCTAAGTAAGACGTTGTATTTTTTCTTGTCCATACTTGTATTAATTAACTAAACATATTACATCCTAAACAATCACAATGTTAGGCATAACGTCAACAACTTTCAAATACCATATGCCAAAGCACGGGAGCAGCTTGTAATACATTTATTTATTTATTCATCTAGCAATACAAATTATGGAACCCCCACCTCCACAGGATTCAATATAGTTTTAAGCAAAAAGGTCAACAAATTCCTGTTGAATAGAGCCATAGCATTAGAAAATAGCAAATTCTTGCATTATTACAATGTTACTTAGACATGTTATCCGAATGTTATAATGGCGGTTGATCTGATGTTCTATATTTATAAAGCCAAACTAAGGTGTATCTTAGTAATTATGTATACATGTCATGTATGTTCCCTCTAGTCATCCAATGCTTGGCCATAGACCTCAAAGGAAATATGCTGCTATCGCTTTTGGGTATATCTGAGGGGAAGGCTATGTCTATTAGTCATAATGAATATTACATTTGTATTCGTTATATTTGATGGTGACAAGGTCTTTACCTGAATAAATCAAATCAAATTAAATAAATTGCATTTACTACAATATTTATTAATACATAGATAAAATATTCATAAAACTGTGTTTAAGACTTAACTGTGTGCATCGCACAATTCCGTGGCACCTTTGTATTGCAATATTTTAATTATGCTATGCGTCATCATAACCGACATGGTGCAGGACTGTGGGCAACTCAACTACATATTTATTAAAACGTACACTGTCACTGTGTCTGTTTTAGACAAGGATCAGTGTGTAGCCACGCAGCAGCTGTGGTTCACTGTGTCTGTTTTAGACAAGGATCAGTGTGTAGCCACGCAGCAGCTGTGGTTCACTGTGTCTGTTTTAGGCAAGGATCAGTGTGTAGCCATGCAGCAGCTGTGGTTCACTGTGTCTGTTTTAGACAAGGATCAGTGTGTAGCCACGCAGCAGCTGTGGTTCACTGTGTCTGTTTTAGGCAAGGATCAGTGTGTAGCCACGCAGCATCTGTGGTTCACTGTGTCTGTTTTAGGCAAGGATCAGTGTGTAGCCACGCAGCATCTGTGGTTCACTGTGTCTGTTTTAGGCAAGGATCAGTGTGTAGCCACGCAGCAGCTGTGGTTCACTGTGTCTGTTTTAGACAAGGATCAGTGTGTAGCCACGCAGCAGCTGTGGTTCACTGTGTCTGTTTTAGGCAAGGATCAGTGTGTAGCCACGCAGCATCTGTGGTTCACTGTGTCTGTTTTAGACAAGGATCAGTGTGTAGCCACGCAGCAGCTGTGGTTCACTGTGTCTGTTTTAGGCAAGGATCAGTGTGTAGCCATGCAGCAGCTGTGGTTCACTGTGTCTGTTTTAGACAAGGATCAGTGTGTAGCCATGCAGCAGCTGTGGTTCACTGTGTCTGTTTTAGACAAGGATCAGTGTGTAGCCATGCAGCAGCTGTGGTTCACTGTGTCTGTTTTAGACAAGGATCAGTGTGTAGCCATGCAGCAGCTGTGGTTCACTGTGTCTGTTTTAGACAAGGATCAGTGTGTAGCCACGCAGCAGCTGTGGTTCACTGTGTCTGTTTTAGACAAGGATCAGTGTGTAGCCACGCAGCAGCTGTGGTTCACTGTGTCTGTTTTAGACAAGGATCAGTGTGTAGCCATGCAGCAGCTGTGGTTCACTGTGTCTGTTTTAGACAAGGATCAGTGTGTAGCCACGCAGCAGCTGTGGTGTTCAAGGCTGAAATGGCAGTTCGAAATGGTCTCACCCACCCGGAGGCCTGTACATCAAAAGCATCGGCCTGGAATGACATGTCGAGGATAAAAGTCTACCCAGCACCACTGTCCCATATCGACCTCCGTAAGCCCAAGGACAGCCTCCAGAAAACAAGATACAGCTGTACAACTCATTGGAGCGCCATCTTCCTGAGAGACATGAACATATTTTAATGATGCATGTATTGTAATTTTAACATGTATTCTTGGGTGTGTTACTTTCTTGTGAGTAATAAAACAAATTGTATACCCGATATCACACAATTACACCATCAACATTCAACACACTGCCACACCACATAAGCACAACACCAATGTATATGTATGTAGAAGATGTTAATACTTGGACTGCCAGGTGGACCTGCATCTGGCCTTAAGTCTATCAGGGCATTGGCTGCTTCTTTCTCCAGTTCTGATGGTCCTACAGGCTGGTTAGTGGGATGCCCATTTCTGTCAGTTTTAAACGTTTTTGTGCACGTTCATTTTTTTCTATCTTATGGACACCATCAGCTCTACTCTTTTGATATGCAAATACCGATAGCACAAAGTCGGGGCTGTTTGAATCCATTGAACATTTCCCTAAAAAATAGTTAAATTAATCTGAAACAATGCAAAAAATAACGCACAATATTATGCTATTTAAGAAAACAAATGAAATTATCAAGATTGTTTGTACACATATTTATCTGTCCACCGATGTCTGACATTAAATAATATCATTTATTTTAAATATGAAATAATCAAGTTATACAGAAGCAAACGTTTGCCGTGACAGTGGTCAGTGAAAATGTAGGCCAAACTGACTGTCCGACCTATAATTGACTAAGGGTGGGGGTGAGAAGAAGGAATAAAGGATGGAGTCAGTTTGCAATGCGAAAGACTTTTTGGGTGTGCCATGCAATTTTCAAAAAACATAATTTTATCAATAATATTACAGTAACATATTCGTAGTAAGTTGTTACAAATGTTAATGGACAAACTGTGGTCACATCCCAGTGCACAGTAGTTCTGAGATGGGGTGAATTTTAAATTAGAGTATCCCCTAATTAGTCCCGCCCACCTCATACACCCCACAATAAATAACGACAGCTCCCTTACCTGACACGAAATATGCACTGCACAACCTTGCCTTGGCCTTGCATTGCTGAATCGGTTCTCCGTATGGCATTAAGCCACAATTGACTTATGTTTTTTGTGAAAAAGGTGTGTAGCTTTGGGTATTCTGTAAAATTCTAAGGGTGGATGTGTGTTTGAGCGATTCTCATGCCCGACAGCACAACACAAAGATGGCATGACGACTCAAACGCACACGCAACTGCCTTGATTTTGTTTGTTTCTGCCGCCAGTATGCGCGCGCAGGTGTATTTAATCATTTAATTTATGCGCGCGTCATCAGGAAACTCGTCTATAGGGCCGGTAAGTGTGTCACGATAAATGGCGAGATTCCGCGCAAATGGAGCCGACTGGCGACATGCACAATTATTGCACTGATTTTAGCATTGCAGAAGCCAGGAAAGTTAGTTACGTTTAGTTTGTAGGTTTATTGTAGCTTTGTTAATTATGCTCTGTATTTGATACTTCAGTTTTATATGAATTATACATCAGGTAAAAAGCCAGGCAGTAGTCGACGGCGGTCATATTCTGAATGAAATATGTTTTGATCCCGAAATTTGTTTCGTCTAAACTAAGACTAAATGAAATAGTCAATAGATAATGCTAGTCTGTTAATGTAACAACTAGTAAAAGTAAAAGTAAGTAATAAAACCGCAAATATTAAAATTGTATAAGTTGTTATTTCAAAACAGTTCGGTAACCATTTATATCTGAGAAGTTGTCTAAATGCACATAATCACAAACAAGTATGTATTTGTCCAATAACATGTCGTACTGGGCGAAAGAATGCCTAGTTGTCATTATCAACAAAGTCGCCACCAGGCATCATGACCGTCCGGCGTCCATGCCATGGCATGACCATGATAATGGGTATGCAGACCTGCCTACCATTCCGGATTGTTCGGAATCATTCCGGAAAGTCACCTCAAATTACGGTATTACGGTGAGGGATGAAAATATTACGGGCTGTGACCATGTTGGGTAATCACTGAAATTTAGGTTGCACTATATTCAACAGGTGGCAGCATATGTATGCAGCAAGTTGTGACATGGTTTTTCATTCGCTGAGTCTGGTCGTAATGTAACCAATAGGAAACAGCGTTATGACAAAATCGCATTTCCGCGATCAAACAAAACGAAGTCACGCGGCATGAAATGATGGGGTCAGCACACTGTTGGACTTCCTGCTTGATTACAGACGAAAAAAATGCATTATATTTTTTAGAAATGATTTTTTACAATGTTCACTTGCTCTGACATAAGTGCATTTGAGTAGTCAGATTTCTAGATGTGATTGTAGTAAAATGGTGTCTTTTTAGCTGATTTTACTAAGCGGAAGGGTATCTGGCAGCAATTTGGCTAGTTGACACTTTAGCCGGATTACTGCCTGCATGCATTTGTAAATATTGACGGGTGCCATACATACAGGCATTTTGCAAGAGCTAGAGATATTAGATTTTGGCTAAAATCGACCAGCATGTCAATGAGATGATAATAAGAGCAGGTGGGAAGTTTAAGAAACTTTATAGGTCACGGTTTCTTATAATCACACACAACATTAACATGGTCGCCAATGGGAAAACTGACAGTGTGCTGAGCCCTGATGGCTGACAGCGAAAGGACGCCACCGCCAACCCAAAAGAAATGTGTAATGCAAAAATGTAGTGAGTGTTGTACTTGTATTGTTAGGCCAACTGACTGTACTAAGACAAAGTTAGTGTATTGATTGAGGAGTTTAGTGTATAATTTACAGCCTATCATACAGTTACTACAGTCTAGGCGATGTCGATGACAGTTTAATGTAATGGTTTTGGTCCATCGCTACCCTCCCGTCCGTCTATCATTTATCATACTAGAGTTGAATAGGCTAGAGTGTAGGTGGTGTTGATGACAGTGTAACTAATGGTTTTGACCTAGTGTAATATAATGGTTTTGTTCCATCGCTACCCCCCCCCCCCCCCCCTCCCCGTCTATCATTTATTATACTAGAGTTGATTAGGCTAGAGTGTACGTGATGTTGATGACAGCGTAACTAATGCCGTTTGACCTGTCGCTACCCCCCCCCCCCCCCGGTGACAATATCTTACATAACATGGTGGTTCTGCATTACTGACAGGAAGCGTATATTCCTGAAAATCAGTGTAAATGGGAAGATGGATTACTGACAGGAAGTTTTTGGGGTAGGCAGGTCTGGGTATGGCTCAACAAATCATGATAACAATTCGATTAAGGTGCACAATTACCACGAACATTCTTAACGGCAAAGTGTTTCCCACTCCTTCAACTTGTGATCATCTGTCGGAAACCGGAAAAAAGAACACGATTTAGAAAAACTCCGACGATTACAACCAAACACAAAACATATCCCCATTATTTAAGCTGGCATAAATGGAGTCGATGTCGCCTGATGAATCCAGATCGAAAAGGAGGCGCGAGACTTAGACTTACTTATTTTAATGCACTGCCTGGTCTCGCATTTATTTACGTGACACGCTCTGGCCACAGCGCAAATAGGACGCACGGTTTTTGACGTCTTTTACGGGATTTGGATTTTACTTGTTTATTTTGTAAGTACTTAATTCAAAATAACTGTTGTAACAGTCTGTTTGCAAACAATTCACGGAATATGTGTTAGAGATTTTGCACATAGATCTATATCTTAACTTAAGGAAGAATTTGATCAGATTTGTGTTAAAACGGGTAAAAATGATTGGACGCACGATTAGTGTCCCCACCAGTAAACTCCGACCGAAGCAAAGACCGTATGTCAGTATAAGACGGCCCAGCGCAACGCTGTTCGTATTGTTCGAAAAAGTACGTCCATAGAGCGGTTAGTCCGCCATTCTGGAGATACGCCAAGCCAGAAGTTATGCCAGATACATTAGGAGTCGGCAGATGAGACACTCCAACGCTTTTGTGACGTTATTTTTGCAGCGCCCTCCAGATGCTTACGAGTACCCGGGAGGAGTACAAAAACATTGCGGGAGGTGAATAATATTGGTCTTTCACCCTTCTCTTAATCTGGTGATATGCTTATTCACTAGGTGTCACCAGTAAACTGGATTTAACTTCACATCTCATTCACCAGATGCAGTAGTAAATGTGACATGCTGTAACTTGGGATTGAATAATACTGCTATTCTGGGAACAAAATCTCAAAAGGGCTCTAGAAAACACTTTAGGGTACCTAAATGTTACAAGTTGTCATCCATGCCAGCATTTATCTATGACCTTTTACTGGTCATAAGCAGCCCGGATGACACTTTCTATTGTGATTTTTTTCTGCGTAGTGGGCGATTGTGTGAAAATGGAGGCAGGGTTTTTTGAAGGTTTTGAACATGTACATAATCGGCTATAAATACACTAATTATAGTTACACGGTATAATTGAAATGAAAGCACAAAACCTACCAAATTATATTTAAATTTTAGTTAGGTTTTGTGACAGGTATACACTAGTTCAAATCAATTACTTATATATGTGGCACATGACAACTAGTTTTACATCGGCACCGGCAATATATTATGTACTACTTACAAGATTACATAGCTAATGTTGGTATCAAAATGTTTCGAATGGTGAGACGTATTTGTAGTTAATGCTCACATAAATATTATAAACAAAGTTGAAAGATAAACATACCATACGCTAAAATATATTAACAATTTAGTTTTGTTTCATGAAGGGTGGGCATTAGTTGAAATAATTACTTACACATCTGGTGCATGACAGTTATGTTTTATCTCCCAACAATCGCAGTTAATTTACAAATAAAACAACACTAGATTTTCTAGCAAACAATGTAATATTTTGCACACAAAACCAAAACACTAACCATACACCCTTATTTCTCATAATCGCTGTCTTCAAACACAATCGAAAATATAGCCACTATTTACAGACCTACATAGCTAATTTTTACTTCAAAATGTTTGGAAAGGTAAGATGTATAATTAATATGAATGCCAATATTGTAGACCTACTTGAAAGAAAAGCACAACATTTGGTTTAGTGACCGAAGGTGTACAATAGTTCAAATCATTACTTACACACGTGGCGCATGACAATGCTTTTGATCTCGCAACAATCCCAGTTCATTTCCAAATAAAACAACACTAGTTTGTCAAAATAATTAATATCTTGCATACATAACCAAAACTCTTACATTACACCCTTACTTTTCATAACCGCATTCCTAAAACACAACCGGTTATGTATCTACTAATTACAGGGCTGTGTTTAAACCATTAAATTTGGTATTGTTATATAAGGTGTAGTACGTTACATATTCGTAGTAAGTATGCACGTCAATATCATATGTACAAAATTGAAAGTAAAACAACTGTTATGCCACCAGAGAATAAAATTTTTTTTGGTTTCGTGACAAAAGGTGAACATTCAATTCAATTCAATTCTTTATTTCCAATTGAGAATACAACATACAATATATATACATATTATAGTTGACACAGTTCAAAATGGAAAGGGGGAAAGTAGAAGCTCATTGCTTATTATGCACTTTCCCCGACATCATTATAACATGGTCATAATCTTAAACACAGTGTTAGTAACATAAAGAAAATGCTATTGTTAAAGTGAGACCACTACTACAATCGTGCTTCCAAATACTTTCTGAACCTTAACAATAATAACCAAATTAATGGCATGACTAAACATTTTCATAATTACTTTAATGTACCTAAGCTAAATACAATGTCCCTGGAATCTCATCTCATTTAAAATAAAATAAAATTCCTGAAAACTATAATAGGTAAATTGCAATTTAAATGTAGCACCCAAGTTGCAGCATTAACATATATAGCTTAAAGCGTTTACACAGACTATTAACCTGCCAACCAAGTTTACTACCAATCTGAAACATTTATATACCGTTCTTCATCCTTCTGGAATCGCGAAAATACATATTGGGACATTTTTCCGGGAATTGTTACATCTCCAGGCAGAACACCACTTGCTTTCATGGCGCGTCGCCATTTTAGCTGCGCTTATGTACTCATAAGCCGTTGGAGGGCGCCACATGTACGGGTCGCGTCATAATGGACAGTGTCCCACCTCCCTATTTCCAATATCTCTGGTTATGCACTGAAGCTCCCGCATGCGCAGCCTCCAAAATGGCGGATAACCCCCCCCCACATTGTAGGCTGCCATGTTCTCAGTGACGCCTGTCTAAATATAGGCTCTTTAACTCGTACTAACAAAACTGGAAGTACACCATCGCCAATTCCGCACGAACCTTCCCGATGTTACACTATTACTATTAGTATTACTTATACTGATAGTCCTCAGGCGTCTATTTGTTTAGAGATCGGCCCAGTCCTTTAGAATAGAAGACTTACCAGAGTATGAAATATTCAAAACAAGAGATCCGTTTTCCAGACACGATTCTTTAGATACTACACTTTTTTTTCAATTGTTGGCTACGCCTGCGGGAGCCATCCATACTCTTATCGGCGAGAACACCAAATTCCAAGATAAACTGCAGGACGCTACATCCGGACCATATCCGGACTGATGTGTGTAGCATCCAGGCATTTAATTAGTTTTCCCATAGGCCAGCGTACAGTCAACACCAAGAAAGCGCTCTATTAGCCCGAATTGCAGGTAAGCAATAATATATAACGAAATGATCCAAATTCCACGTTAGTTCCCCAGGAGGCGCACTGTCTGATATGACGTGCACGTGCGCGGATAGCCTGATACTGTGCCTATTTTGATCATTTGCAAATTTATGTCAGTCCATAGACACTGACGTTTTAGTGATTATAACAGATAAACATTTAAACTAGCTATACTAGTTGTTAAATAAATGCCTTGGCTCCAGGTTGTGAAGCTCTGGAGAAAAAAAATCAACTTGGTAATCTTACGATACCAAGAATCAAGATGGCGACCTCCAGAAGGAAGCCTCCTTTCACGTTTTCTGGGTTGTTTCGCATGGTTCTTATGAGCCTTTCTGTGCTGTATGTCACCCAGGAACACGTATGTGCTGACTGCTTATCTTCTTCACAAACCTATCATAACTGTGATTTAGTATTTTAGACTCGCAACCTCCTTTGTTTGAAATTACCACTCATGGAAACAATTTCCACACTGTTATGCATATGGTATTGTGGTTTCGTCATAGGTACAAACTGGCCAAATACACACTACTTAAATCAGAGAGGAACTCCCATAGACTAACCGTCCTATTGTTGTATGGCATTGAGCGCAATCCTGGCCCTCGTCAACCAAGATTCCCATGCGGAATATGTTTCAAAGCTTGCAAGTCAAACCAAAAGGCCTTGGCATGTGACAGCTGTGATCAGTGGATTTATAAAAACTGTGTTAATATGTCAACAGCATCATATATCCGACTTGGTGATTGTGATGACCCTTGGACCTGCCCAAAATGTCACAGCATCACACCAACAACATCACTCCTGCCGACACAGTTAACACTTCGCTTCCCTCTCAGCAAAACCTGTTTACATGTCATAACTCTTACATCTCAGACATATCATCCCCAAGTCAGTCATCTACAACAGACATCGAACTCTCCACTATTCAGTCGTCCACTAACAGCACACCACATGATTCCGAAATAGAAATGACCTCTTCACCTAAAACAGAAAAACAAATCAGAAGGAAAGAAAGAAGACATCTCCGCATCTTAAACATCTTGGGAACAGAAACCTGGTTGAATGATCAAGTGAACTCAGCTGAGATATTTCCAAATTACCTTGGATACGATGTGCACCGACGCGACAGACCTACAGACTCTCACGGAGGAGTACTTATAGCAGTAAAGCAAGAGCTTAACATGGGTGAAATAACTATATCTCAAGACATCGAGCTAATCATAGGCACAATCAAACTTCCTAAACAAAAGAAGATCACAGTTGCTGCATACTACCGGCCTCCCAATAGAACTGATGATCTATTTATCAACTCAACCAGAGAAGAATTCACACTTTTAAAGAAGAAATCCAAACAGAATGTTCTGATAATAGGCGGTGACTTTAATACCCCTGACCTTGATTGGACCACCTTAAGCATCACGGGAAATCAATATTCGGCTAAGATAAACCAGACCATCTTTGAATTAATTGTAGAAAACGAATTGGAACAACAAGTAGACTTCCCCACCAGGAAATATAAAACCCTCGACCCAATACTCACCACACACCCAGGCTTCAAAATACGCTGCAAACCTCTGCCTTCACTTGGCAGCAGTGACCATGACATCATTCTCTACGACACCTCACTTACCCCACACAGAGCAAAGCCGCTACGCCGAAAGATCTACTTGTGGAAGAAAGCTAATACAGCAGCCATAAAGCAGGATCTTGAATGGTATGCACATACCTTTGATTCAGAACTCTCCTCATCCACAGCCATAGAACAGGTATGGATTGACTTCAAGCAGAAACTCCAGCAAGTTATATATACCCATGTCCCATTAAAACAACAGGACGCAGGCACAGTAACCCTTGGATCAACACGGCAATCCGCAGAGCAATACGAAGAAAACAACGAGCACATGCCAAATCAAAACAATCTGGAAAGAAGAAAGACAAGGATCGTTATAGAAGACTCTAAGCTGAAACAAAATATGCCATTAAGCAAGCCAGTAAACAATACATGGAAGACATCATCAGCCAAGACTTCAAATCCAAATCAAAGAAATCCTGGTCATTCGTCAAAGGCAGGCATTAGGAATCAATAGGAGTATATCCCTTAAAGAATCAAGGTGGATTCATTACAAACGACAGCCTCAGCAAAGCACAGATCTTAAACAACAATTTTAAATCAGTGTTTATAAAAGAATACATCAACAACCTTCCTGACAAAAGCGACATATCTGAAGCACAACATGGAATTCGTAAACAGCGGTCTTGTGAAACTCAACTCATCATCACTACCAACGACATAGCCAAGAACTTAGTCAAAAATCAACAGACCGATGTTATCCTACTTGACTTTTCTGAGGCTTTTGACAAAGTGCCACACAGACACCTACTTCACAACACTGTGGAGTGAGACATAATACCTTTACCTGGATCGAATCGTTCCTCACCAATAGAAGCCAACAAATTGTCTTGGAAGGAACACACTCATCACCTGCTCCTGTACTCTCAGGAGTGCCTCAGGGCACAGTCTTAGGACCACTGCTCTTTCTTGCCTACACCAATGACCTCGCTACTGCAATACAACTCAACACCCCGGTTATATGCTGATGACACCCTCCTCTACAGAGAAATTCACAGCATAAAAGACCAACAGTTGCTTCAACAAGATCTCAATGCCCTAGAAGAATGGGAAAACACCTGGCAGATGCAGTTTAACCCCAGCAAATGTACAGGCATTCGAATCTTACCTAACAAGTCCAAGAAGGTTATTCTAACTAACTACACTTTACACATCTTGAGACAACGAGTTCTCACAAATATCTTGGTGTAACCATAGCAGACAACCTATCCTGGACCAACCATATCGAAGTCACGGCAGCAAAAGGAAACAGAACAATAGGCTTCTTGAGGAGACATTTTCGACAATGTACTCCTCAGGTAAAGTCTGCAACTTGCGCCCCATTTTAGAATATGCATCATCCATTTGGGACCCACATAAACAGAAAGATATTCAGACATTCGAAAGCGTACAGCGTCAAGCAGCTAGATATGTTTTTAATAATTACACATAAAGGACACCCGGCAGCGTTACATCCATGCTGCTACAACTAAGATGGCCCACACTCCAACAGCGAAGATATCACAATAGTCTAGGACTGCTCTTTAGAATTAATAATGGACTAGTAGATATTATTCGCTCAAATTACTACCACCTTCTGACCCAAGAACAAGAGGCACTCAACGATTGTATCAGGAACATGTCCACCACCCAGTTCTTTATCATTATTTTCCCCCCGGACAGTAGCAGACTGGAACCATCTTCCAGCTTCCACCACATTAGCATCCTCACTTAAACACTTCTTTAAAAGACTCGGCTTACACAACCTGCAGCCACCGCTAGCAATACCTTGAGGAACATGCCAAAGTGCATTTTAATCTACCAAAGTTTTGATATGATTTTTAATATTTGGCTCACAGGCCGTTATACCATAACGCAACTGTACATGCACCTCAGGGCTAATTACGCTCGCAATAGCCCAGCCCTTTAAAAGGAAGAAGAAGATGACAGTGCCGTTGTCTGTTAGATAAATTATATTATTATGATGTGCAGCCTGGATGGTACACACGTTATACAAAGGTGTATATTGCATTCGCTGGAACAGGAGAGGCAAAGGGGCCAGCTGCCTCCTAGGAATTTCGCTGGGGGAAGACATATGTTTCCCCCACCCCAGTAAATCCAAATGCAAGATACGTGTTAAATGAATCTTAACGTGTTTTTTCTTGGTGAGTCATATATTTTACGTTTCCTCGCCGAGGTCAACTGAACTGGTCATGCAACCGTGTAAACTGAACGTAGGCTTACATGTAAAATGTACAAACACAATTGAATATACACGTACGTAAGAGGAACTTCACCAAGACCGCTTTTCTTAAATTGAATGCTGTAAAGTTACAAATCACTTGCTCGAGGTTGACTTGTTCTACAGTCGCCCTCTGTATACTGCGGAGAGAGGACGCAGAGCCTGCCACATTTGTAATTCTGTTCCTGTTCGGCCAAGAGACTTTCGCCTCCTGCTTGTTATCCGGATATTCTTTTCGGTCGACATACCCTTCTCTGTGCAACCTCAGTCCATACAACACTCTTTGTCTTCACCCACAACGCTTTGGCGTTACACAACGACGCCGTGAAGCACCTTTCTTATAATTTCATGTACGTTTTATAATGTGTGTACGCGTCTATGAACGGGCTGGTCCCGGATATGTGACGCTTTAGAAATTTTAGTAATAATAATAACAATACTAATTTCCTGCATCCCCCTAATAGCCATAATGTTTTCTTTAGCTCTAGCTGGTGTTGACGCCACTCCTGTCACCACGGTGTTACTTCTGAGTATCCTAGCTTCTCCTAGACTACTCGCCTACCAAAGCTAATGAGGTCTACCTACTGCTATTTGTCCATAGCTGGAAGCTGGCTTAGTGAACGTCGGGACACTGCACCTAAGGGCTAAAGCCTGCACCCAGATCCCCACCACATTAGCCTGGGGCCGCAAGGTACCCAGTATCCGTAGTGTACAACAAGGCGGTTGTGCTGGGGTCTTGTCTATGGAGAGGCTATGTACCAGCAAGGGAGACGTACGTACTCGGCTCCCTTTTCACTCCCAATAAGGAAGTTAGCTGGTTGCTGTAGCTGAAAGCGAATAGCATGAAGCGCATGCACTAGAAACTACCCACTACACTACAGCACTAGACGCATCACACAGACCTGTGCTTTTCGCACCACACTACATAAAACATTACGTACGACACCATGATTAAAGTCCCACTTGTCTTCTGGTACGACCACGTATTCTCGAAGAGGGTCACATGACGACTTACGACTAAAGCCATAAGGACGTTGTAAGTTTGACACCAGTGGATGTAAAGGGGAGAAACTAGTAAAATTAAAAAAAAACATAAAAATATCAACCTTGAACGTTAGAACCATACGATCACCCAGGCTCAGAGAAGAACTAGTGAAGAACACGAAGAAACAGGAAATTGAAGTAATTGGTATTGAAGAGCACCGTTATAGAACATGATGAACCAGTACGATATGAGCAGATCCAAGGTAAAACTGTTATCACTAGCACAGCCTGGATGAATGCGACTACTAGAGCAGCAGAGGGAGGAGTAGGCATTATGCTCAACACAAGGAGAATGGGAGATCTAGATAACATTACAACACACAGCAGAGGGAGGAGTAGGCAGTCTGCTCAACACATGGGGCATGGGAGCCCTAGAGAACATTAGAACACACAGCAGAGGGAGAAGTAGACATTCTGCTCAACACATGGGGCATGGGAGCCCTAGAGAACATTACAACACACAGCAGAGGGAGGAGTAGGCATTCTGCTCAAAACAAGGGATACGGGAGCATTAGAGAACAGTACAACACACAGCAGAGGGAGATGTAGGCAATCTGCTCAACACAAGGGGCATGGGAGCCCTAGAGAACATTACAACACACAGCAGAGGGAGGAGTAGGCAGTTTGCTCAACACATGGGGCATGGGCGCCCTAGAGAACATTACAACACACAGCAGAGGGAGAAGTAGGCATTCTGATCAACACAAGGGACATGGGAGCCCTAGAGAACATTACAACACACAGCAGAGGGAGGAGTAGGCATTCTGCTCAAAACAAGGGATACGGGAGCATTAGAGAACAGTACAACACACAGCAGAGGGAGATGTAGGCAATCTGCTCAACACAAGGGGCATGGGAGCCCTAGAGAACATTACAACACAGATCAGAGGGAGGAGTAGGCAGTCTGCTCAACACATGGGGCACTGGAGCCCTAGAGAACATTACAACACACAGCAGAGGGAGAAGTAGGCATTCTGCTCAACACATGGGGCATGGGAGCCGTAGAGAACATTACAATACACAGCAGAGGGAGAAGTAGGCAGTCTGCTCAACACATAGGGCATGGGAGCCCTAGCGAACATTACAACACACAGCAGAGGGAGAGATAGGCATTCTGCTCAACACAAGGGACATGGGAGCCCTAGAGAACATTACAACACACAGCAGAGGGAGGAGTAGGCATTCTGCTCAAAACAAGGGATACGGGAGCATTAGAGAACAGTACAACACACAGCAGAGGGAGATGTAGGCAATCTGCTCAACACAAGGGGCATGGGAGCCCTAGAGAACATTACAACACAGATCAGAGGGAGGAGTAGGCAGTCTGCTCAACACATGGGGCACTGGAGCCCTAGGGAACATTACAACACACAGCAAAGGGAGAAGTAGGCATTCTGCTCAACACATGGGGCATGGGAGCCGTAGAGAACATTACAATACACAGCAGAGGGAGAAGTAGGCAGTCTGCTCAACACATAGGGCATGGGAGCCCTAGCGAACATTACAACACACAGCAGAGGGAGAGATAGGCATTCTGCTCAACAAATGGGGCATGGGAGCCCCAGAGAACATTACAACACACAGCAGAGGGAGGAATAGGCATGCTGCTCAACACAAGGGATACGGGAGCCCTAGAGAACATTACAACACACAGCAGAGGGAGGAGTAGGCATTCTGCTCAACTCAAGGGACAAGGGAACCCTAGAGAACATTACAATACACAGCAGAGGGAGGAATAGGCATCCTGCTCAACACAAAGGGCATGGGAGCCCCAGAGAACATTACAACACACAGCAGAGGGAGGAGTAGGCATTCTGCTCAACACAAGGGGCATGGGAGCATTAGAGAACAGTACAACACACAGCAGAGGGAGATGTAGGCATTCTGCTCAACACAAGGGACATGGGAGCCCTATAGAACATTACAACACACAGCAAAGGGAGGAGTAGGCATTCTGCTCAACACAAGGGATACGGGAGCCCTAGAGAACATTACAACACACAGCAGAGGGAGGAGTACGCATTCTGCTCAACTCAAGGGACACAGGTGCCCTAGAGAACATTACAACACACAGCAGAGGGAGGAGTAGGCATTCTGCTCAACACAAGGGGCATGGGAGCATTAGAGAAAAGTACAACACACAGCAGAGGGAGATGTAGGCATTCTGCTCAACACAAGGGGCATGGGAGCCCTAGAGAACATTACATCACACAGCAGAGGGAGGACTAGACATTCTGCTCAACACAAGGGGCATGGGAGCCCTAGAGAACATTTCAACACAGAGCAGAGGGAGGAGTAGGCAGTCTGCTCAACACATGGGGCAAGAGAGCCCTAGAGAACATTACAACACACAGCAGAGGAAGAAGTAGGCAATCTGCTCAACACATGGGGCATGGGAGCCCTAGAGAACATTACAACATACAGCAGAGGGAGCAGTAGGCAGTCTGCTCAACACATGGGGCATGGGAGCCCTAGCGAACATTACAACACACAGCAGAGGGAGAGATAGGCATTCTGCTCAACACTTGGGGCATTGGAGCCCTAGAGAACATAACAACACACAGCAGAGGGAGGAATAGGCATTCTGCTCAACACAAGGGATACGGGTGCCCTAGAGAACATTACAATCACAGCAGAGGGAGGAATAGGCATTCTGCTAAACACAAGGGATACGGGTGCCCTAGAGAACATTACAACACACAGCAGAGGGAGGAGTAGGCATCCTGCTCAACACAAGGGGCACGGGAGCCCTAGAGAACATTACAACACACAGCAGAGGGAGGAGTAGGCATTCTGCTCAACACCAGGGGCATGGGAGCATTAGAGAACAGTACAACACACAGCAGAGGGAGATGTAGGCATTCTGCTCAACACAAGGAACATCGGAGCCGTAGAGAACATTACAACACACAGCAGAGGGAGGAGTAGGCATTCTGCTCAACACAAGGGATACGGGAGCCCTAGAGAACATTACAACACACAGCAGAGGAAGGAGTACGCATTCTGCTCAACTCTAGGGGCACGGGAGCCATAGAGAACATTACAACACACAGCAGAGGGAGGAGTAGGCATTCTGCTCAACACAAGGGGCATGGGAGCCCTATAGAACATTACATCACACAGCAGAGGGAGGAGTGGACATACTGCTCAACACATGGGGCATGGGAGCCCTATAGAACAGTACATCACACAGCAGAGGGAGGAATAGGCATTCTGCTCAAAACAAGGGACATGGGAGCCCTAGAGAACATTACAACACACAGCAGAGGGAGAAGTAGGCATTCTGCTCAACACATGGGGCAATGGAGCCTTAGAGAACATTACAACACACAGCAGAGGGAGGAATAGGCATTCTGCTCAACACAAGGGGCATGGGAACCCTAGAGAACATTACAACACACAGCAGAGGGAGGAGTAGGCATTCTGCTCAACACAAGGGACATGGGAACCCTAGAGAACATTACAACACACAGCAGAGGGAGGAGTAGGCATTTTGCTCAACTCAAGGGGCATGGGAGCCCTAGAGAACATTACAACACACAGTAAACGATTACTGATTGCCAAATTCAGCGGCAATTCTGCTATAACAATTATCGTCACGTATTGTCCGACCAACTCTGCTGAAGTAGATAACGTAGAGGACCACTTTAACAAGATTTAACAAGATTGCCACCCAGAGAATTAACTCTAGGTGGCACGTGGACAAGGAAGTCCTTTGGCTTATCGAGAGTCCGACCCTTTTATCTATGTGTATCCCGCCCGTCTGAGGTATGTGTCGATTTTATTTTTAAACATATTCACGCTACTAGCACCCACATAATCAGCAGGTAATCTGTTCCATTCATTTACATTCCTTTGTGAAAATGAAAACTTTCTTATATCCAATCTACTCTGCTCCTTTGCTAATGCAAGATCATGTCCTCTAGTCCTACTATCTTTCTTAACTGAGAAAAACATATTTCTATCAATATTTTCATAACCCTTCAATATTTTAAACACTTCTATCTGATCTCCTCTCAATCTCCTGGTCTCTAGTGTTGTTAAACCGCATTTTTTTAAGCGTATTTCGTAACTAAGATCCCTCAGATTTGGTATCATTTTAGTTGCTCTCCTCTGCACTCTTTCTAGCATATCTATGTCCTTCCTGCGATATGGCCTCCACGCTTGAATACAATATTCTAAATGAGGCCTAACTATTGTTTTGTACAGCGGTATTATTAGCTCTTTTTCCGAATACGTTATGTTTCGCCTAATTAATCCAAGGATTTGATTTCCTTTGAAGCTGCAATTCCGAACGGCTCTGAAACCTTCATATCAGCACTAATGGTTAACCCTAAGTCATTTTCTTTTACAGTAGTACTTAGTACAGTACCCCCCATTATATATTCTACCTCTTCGTTCCCATGTCCTGTGTGGAGGCATTTACATTTCCCAAAATTGAAC
The DNA here is from genome assembly GCA_963995525.1 of Escarpia spicata. Classification (NCBI taxonomy): domain Eukaryota; kingdom Metazoa; phylum Annelida; class Polychaeta; order Sabellida; family Siboglinidae; genus Escarpia; species Escarpia spicata. The sequence goes on from OZ023215.1 coordinate 49,072,293, forward strand.
AGCATTTGCCACTTTTCAGACCATTTGATCAACCTGTCAAGATCATCTTGTAAATGCTGTCTATCTCCATCACTTTTAATCCTTCTAAACACTTTTGTATCATCCGCAAATTTCAACACCTTGCTTGTTATTTCATCATCCAAATCGTTGATATATATTAAGAATAATATAGGTCCTAATACTGATCCCTGTGGTACCCCACTCAATACCGATTTCCAGTTTGAAGCCTCCCCGTCAACTACTACACGTTGTCTTCTGTCAATCAGCCATTGTTCTATCCAGTTTATTATACCATTTCCTATACCATGGGCCTTTAGTTTAAGCAGTAATCTTTGATGTGGTACTTTGTCAAAAGCTATTTGAAAATCTAAGTAGACGATATCTACTGGTGATCCCTCATCTACCCACTTAGTGATGTCTTCCAAAAAACATAACATATTTGTTAAGCATGACCTCGCTTAAAAAAAACCATGTTGAGATGGGTTTATCAAGTTTTGTTTAACAAGAAAATCCACCATGTGATCTTTAACTAGTCTTTCTAATAATTTACAAATCAATGTTAAACTCACTGGTCTATAGTTATCTGACTTGTTTGTCGAACATTTTTTGAATAACGGTATAATGTTTGCTTCTTTCCATTCTAAAGGAACCACTCCCTCTTCTAATGACAAGTTGAAAACTGTTGCAAGCGGTATGCTAATTTGTTTTACAATTTCCAATAGTAGTTTGGGTGGAATACCATCCACTCCAGGTGATTTATTATCCTTCATAGCCCTTATTTTCTTAGCTACCATTTCCGGGGTTACAATTAATTGTCCTAAATAGTCTGAATCTGCCTCCTTGAACTTAGCCTCTGGTACTGGCAATGAACTAATATCTTCCCTGGTAAACACTGAACTAAAGTACTCATTCAGGTCTTCTGCCATTGAGAATCCCTCTGATATTATATTTCCAGCACTATCTTCTAGAGGACCGACCTTATCTTGAACGTTCTGTTTGCTTCGAACATACGCATAAAAACTCTTGATGTCATGTTTTATATTACTAGCTAATTGTTGTTCATAGCTTCTCTTTGAATTTCTAATTTCAGCTGTAGCTTGGTTAAGTGCTTCTTTATAACTGTTGTAGTCTTCATAATTTCCAGTACATCTATACGACTTCCACATCATTTGTCTATACTTAATTTTTCTAATGGCTTCTTTCGATAAGTGTTTCTTTTTGGACCGTTTTCCTTGTTTTTTGAATGGTACAAATTTATCGACTATGCACTTAATTTCACTCTTTAATATATTCCAGCATTCTGTTACCGTCTTATTTTTCAGTGTGTTATTCCAGTCTATCTTTGCTAAATATTTCCTCATGTCCTTACACCTTCCTTTGTGGAAATTTCTCCTATACTGCTTTTTACTATTCCTTTCTGATTTTATTTTGATGGTAAAATGTATCTGATTGTGATCGCTACTCCCCAGTGGCTCACATATCTTGACATTGTCAACTAATTCATTCTGTGATGACAAAACTATGTCTAGCACATTCTCACCCCTGGTTGGTTCTAGCACATGTTGAGAAAGGAAAGTATCTTGAACTAAAACTAAAAACTTGTGGTCCTCACTCCCCATACTCTGTAGAGATTTCCATTGTATATGCCCGTGGTTAAAATCCCCCATAATAATACAGTCCTGTTTGCTTACTTCCCTTATAGCGTTTTGTATTTTTTCATTCTTGTAGTGATTCTGACATATAAAGACAATACAACTTAGTAGAACCACAAAATCATGTATTCAATTCGAGCCCATCTGACAGACAAGATGGAGTCATTCACATGTAATGTTTTGTTCATATCGTATGTGCGAGTTACTCGCTAGATGGCGTACTGTCTTAGGTAGCGCTCATTACATCTCCCCTTGCAATTAAGCAATTACAACAGATTAAAGTAAACGGCCTGTCTCAGGCACAACATTGCCAACCGCTGGTGGTATTATTATGACCACACTAACTAACACATTTCGATCAAGCGATCAGGCTTTTGGCCACGCCCGCGTCTCGCGGATCTGCGCAAGTCTGGACTCTGAGGTACCGGAGTGGAACTCGACGGCAGCTCAGGCGGGTTGGACACAACACCCGGCTCAAGTGGCACGTCGACGGGCACAGGTGGGATCGGCTGGTTTGGCGGATCACCCTCACCCGTGGCCTGCAGGTGGCCTCGGTTGCGACGGTACACAGCACCTGATGACGTCTCAACCATGAACGACCGAGGCGTGTCGGCGGTAGTCGTCACCACGCCTTTCTCCGCCAAGTCGGCCTGTTGAGGAGTTTTCTCCCTCACCTGGCGACAAGGACGGTAACGAGCGCACACCGTGTCGACGATTGTAGTGGTGCGCGTACGAGCGTCGTGTTCGCGAACTTCCTCGTCACTGGATCGATACGGCTGAAGGGCTGACGGTGGCGTTGGCAGGTTCGTTTTGACATGTCTGCCAATCAGGAGTTGGTTAGGGCTATGACGAGTGGCGGCCATGACCGTGTCACGGTAGATTAACAAAGCCATCCACGGCTCACGTTGTCGAAGGATGCCCTTGGCCGACCTTACAGCCCGTTCCGCCTTCCCGTTGCTATTCGGGAGAAACGGACTCGACGTCGTGTGAGTGATGGCGTGTTCTTCCGTGAACGACTTAAACTCGGACGACACAAATTGCGGACCGTTGTCCGACACAATTTCGTCCGGAAGTCCGAACCGCGCAAAGACGTCCTTCATCTTTGCTAAGCAGGCCGCTGTTGTGGTACTCCGCACGTAAAGTACCTCAATCCACCTTGTGTAGTAATCTACCATGACGAGGTAGTTCTGACCTTGGTGGAGACACAGGTCGATCGCCACCTTCCCGAAAGGTCGCGGGGGAAGTGGTGTCGTCATCAACGGCTCTTTCTGCTGACTAGGCCTGTACGTCTGGCAATGCTCACAGGCCCCCACTACGCGTTTGACGTCTCGCGTGATCTCCGGCCACCAAACCGACACCCTGACTCGCTCAAGACATTCGTAACGCCCTGATGACCTCTATGGATCCTATCTAGCATGTCAGCTCGCCTGCTGGCAGGTACGACGATTCTGCCTTCATACATCAGTAGGGCATTTGACGTTGACAAGAGGTTTCTGACATTGAAGAGACGTTTCATGTTGTCAGGAACGTCCTGTTCATAGCGGGGCCACCCTGCTATGGTGTAGTGAATGGCGGCTTGAAGCGTTGAGTCATCACTCGTAGACGACTGCAGCTCGCTTCTCCTCCCGGATGACACCGGAAGGTTCGACACAACGAGGTCAACGTGAGCCTTCACGTCGTCCTCCGTTGAAGAACGATGCATCTGCGGAGCGAGCGGACTCCGCGAGATTGCGTCTGATATAACAAGGCTCTTCCCAGGCGAATACTCCGCCTTAGCGTTATATCGCATCAGTCGCATGAGAAGTCGTTAACATCTGAGTGGCGTGTTGTCAAGATCTTTATTGTTGATGAGGGGTACAAGCGGTTTGTGGTCTGTGAGTAATTTAAATTGACCCAGACCGCACAAGAACCGATCAAATTTCTCGCACGCCCACACCCCCGCCAAACACTCCTTTTCGATCTGGGCGTATCTCTGCTCAGCCGGAGTGAGGGATCTGGAGCAGAATGCGACCGGCTTTCCTTCCTGCATGATCACTCCCCCGAGACCGTACGAACTGGCGTCTGCGCTCATTACGGTCGGCTTCGTTACGTCGTAATAGGCGAGCACTGGCGTTGACGACACCAGCTGCTTCAGCTTATTGAACGCATTCTCCTGGTCGGGACCCCATGCCCAGACCGTATCTCCTTTGAGCAGATCATTCAACGGACGAGTGGCGACATGCAAGTCCGGTAAGTACGCACCCAAGTAATGGACCATACCGAGAATCTGCCTCAGAAGTGGCACAGACGTCGGACGAGGCAATTTCGTTATGGCCTCGACCTTTTCGTGGTCCGCTACGACGCCGTCTGGCGTAAACTTATGACCAAGGAACGTAATTTCCTTTTGACCATAGCGACACTTATCCTCGTTTAGCTTTAGGCCTGCTGCCCGAAGCACTTTAAGGACTTCCGCGAGGCGCGTCTCGTGCTCGGCCTCGTCTTTCCCATACACTAGAATGTCGTCCATGTATGCTATTGTGCCCTCGAGCCCCGCGAGGATTTCGACCATCTTCCTCATGAAGATCTCCGGGGCAGAGGTAATCCCGAAGGGCAGTCGCTTGTAGCAGTAACGACCGAAGGGCGTTATGAACGTCGTCAGCTCTTGGCTTGACGACTCAAGAGGGATTTGGTAGAAACCGCTCTCGGCTTCCAATGACGAGAACACCGTAGCGCCTGACAAACGCGACGTCACATCCTCCAGGGTGGGTAGGATGTACCTCTCCCTACGCACATGCTGGTTGAGCTTTTTCAAATCGACGCACAGTCGGACCTTCCCCGACTTTTTTACGACAGGCACCATGGGAGCACACCACGGCGTTGGCTTTGTGATAGCCTCAATAACCCCTGCAGATACCAGACGGTCCAATTCCTCCTTGACCTTGGGGAGAATTGGGATAGGCACTCTGCGGGCGACTGTGAGGGCTGATGGCTGCGCGTCTTCCTTCAGGATGATCCTCACCGGCTCTGTTTTCATACAACCGACGCCGTAATAGCGTCTAGTTTTCTGACGAGACTCATTCGCGAAGCAACCCCACGACTCAGCAGGTTCTCCACGTAATTTGCGACAACGATGACACGAAAGTGATAGGTGGTGCCTTTGACCTCTGTGCTGGCGATGAACTGCCCGAGACAGTCCAATGGACCACCTGGACTGTTGAGGTTTGCACTGATTGCCTTGAGAGGCGGTCGCGGCCTCAGCATGACGTAGCTCGCGTGCGACATCACCGTAACGTCGGCACCCGTGTCGATTTTAAAGGTCACAGGACGACTTTTGAGGTCGAGGTCAACCTTCCACGCTGGACTGCTGTCATCGCAACTGACCGACCCGCAGAAGTACTCCTCGTCCGGCTGCACTTTCACCTCGCGAATGGATGACGACTTGGCGCGACACATCTTCTCGAAGTGACCCGTCTTGCGACACCGATTGCACGTCTTCCCCTTAGCAGGACATGCGTCGGGGCCCGGCGAGCGATGCACATAGCCACATTGGCCACATGGCGTTTTCGCGACGACTTCCTCTCTCACGCCTATCTGACTGTGGCGCTGATGACGACTAGCTTGCTGTTTACGCTCTTTTTTTTACAAAGTTCACCTTTGACATCGGCACAGTGTTCTGACTTTTGACTAACTCACTGTGTCTCGCGCTGACGACTGCTTTCTCCAACGTCAGATCGTCTTGCTCCAACTGAAGTTTCAGCGACATTTCTTTGTCGAGCATGCCGCTTATGAGTCGATCGCGCACGTTTTCTTCTTCTTTTTGATCGAACCGACAGTGAGCCGCGAGGTCATGCAAACAACGCAGAAACGCTTCAATTTACTCACCCTGTTGCTGAGAACGTTGGTAGAAAATTGCACGCTCATGTATTGTGTTTCTCTTTGGCACGAAATATTCGTCGAACTTTTGCATCACTGTGACAAAGTCATTTCGAGGGTCTGTGGCGCCCTCTGACGGCTCCGCAAACTTGAACGATTTGAAAATGTTCTCGGCTTGTCTGCCCATGGCGTATATGAGCGACGCAACTTGCACCTCTGGATCGTCTTTATGCAGTGACGTTGCGATCCTGAACCGCATAAACCGCTCTTTCCATTCCGGCCATTTGGACGGGGCGTCGAATGACATCGACTCTGGCGGGTTAAATTTCGGCATTTTATTTTCCGTTCAAATTTACTGACTGACCGTACAAATTCGCTGATCGTTCGAATTCACTGACTGACCGTTGACGATGGACTGTCGACTGAGTGTCGACTGGCAACGTTTACTAACCCGCTGCCACCATGTAGTGATTCTGACATATAAAGACGACAAGACAACTTAGTAGAACCACAAAATCATGTATTCAATTCGAGCCCATCTGACAGACAAGATGGAGTCATTCACATGTCATGTTTTGTTCATATCGTATGTGCGAGCTACTCGCTAGATGGCGTACTGTCTTAGGTAGCGCTCATTACAATTCTCTTCTATGCTTATGTTTGGACTTCGATAAACTAACCCAACTGTTAACGTTGAGTTTCCTGTAACTATGTTACACCAAATAGCTTCTTCGCAATATGCTTCTCTTTCTAATTTTATTTCATAAGCCTGGATAGATTCTTTAATATATAAAATAACTCCACCTCCCTTTCTTTCTATTCTATCTTTTCTAAACATTACATATCATGTCAGTCCCAATTCAGCATCTGATATATCGGTGGTGGTCCAGGATTCGGTTATACCTATTATATGAGGGTCAATATCTTCTACCATAATGTTTAGTTCATTTCTTTTGTTTACTATACTCCTTGCATTTAAACAAACACATTTATATCCAGCTTCAGAAGAGTATTCCAGACTGTTATTTGCTGATTTATTTGTGCTGTCTTTATCTATGCGTCCATTTTCAGGCTTTTCTGTGAGTCCCCCCTGCGAATCTAGTTTAAATAGATGCAACCTGTCCCACTGTCAACAGATCGCAGCAGGTTCTCTGAGAAAACTGCTACCCCCTTTCCACTAAGATGGAGGCCATCTCTAATGTACATATCTTCCCTCCCAACAAAGTATCCCTATAAATCTATTAATCCCACCCCCTCTTCTTCACACATCTGTTCAACTAGTGCATTGATCGCCATCCTCTTGCAGTTTCTATACGTTGCCCCCCTTCCTCCCATTACTGGCAAAATTCCTGACAGAATAACCTGTTCAACTCTTGTCTTCTTTAGCTTCCTCACTAACTGTCTATACTTCTGTACTATCGCAGTTGTTCCCTCCCTGTCTGCATTATTTGTTCCTACGTGTACCAGTATAGACCCCTCCTTGCCATGCCCCAATACCTTCTCTACCCTGTCAGTCACATGTTCAATCCTAGCCCCCGGTAAGCAAACAACGACGTCCTTCCCCTCGCTCAGTGTCTTGTCCGTCTTTCTCATAATGGAGTCGCCCATAAACACCCTCTCTTTCCTCATTGCCCCCTCAATCACTGCCTTAGAATAGCTCCTTCTTCGGTTTGCATCTGTCTGGTTGTTGTCTTTCCCCCCTGTCGTCTTCTCTCCTGTCACATTCTCTTCCGATCCATTCTTTCCTGTCGCTTTTTCTCTTGTCACCTTTCCTACTGTCAGCGTCCCTTTTATCGACTTCTCTTCATTCACATTTGCTCTCACTTCCTTTCGTCCCTTCTTCTTTCGTCCCATTTTCTCTGTTCGTCACTACATCATCTTAAGAAGGGCGATCGAATCGGTACCAGTGCACAACATGTTGCTGGTTGTAGGAGACTTTAATGCACGACTTGGACCAGGGGATGCCAGATTTATCCATACAGACTTTTACTATAACAATAAAAACCGTAATGGGAATTCTTTATCGATCTTATCACCGAGAAAATTATTGAGGTCACTAACACCAGATACCGCAAGAGAAGTGGAAAGCGCTGGACGTTTATGGACCAACATGGAGGAAAACGTCAGCCTAATTATATCCTGGTAAAAAAATTGAAAAACAGCGTGGTGAACTGTGAACCGTACTGTACATTTGCAAGTGTCGGATCTGATCATCGCATTGTCACAGCTACAATACGACTTAGTCTACGTAAGAAAAAGTCGCCACCAAGCAAAATGAAGTATGACTGGAGTGCGCTAGCAATGACTGTGGCTGGTTTGCAAAAAAACAGTACACGTGTGAAGTATGGAACAGATTTCAAATTCTGGAAATTAGAGATGAAACAGAAACGGAGCGATATGAGCGTTTCATTTCAGCGAATAGAGCTGCGACAGAGAAAATTATTTCTGTCAGTGGGAAACAAAAAAGGAAATATACTCAGATGATCCACGAGTAACATCAGCCAGAGAGAAAGTTGAAGAAGCCTGTAGGGTATATCAGCAAAACACTGCAGCTGAAAATAGAGTGAGATATGAGCAGGCCAAGAAGATCATGGAGACAGCCTATAACATTGTGCAGGAGGAAGAACTTTGCAGCAACATTGCTAAAGTCGAAAATGCACACATTAATGGAAGACACGGACAGAGCTGGAAGCTTATAAACCAGATAAGTGGTAGTAAGACAGCTCGTAAAGGACAACTAAATGGCAAAACTGCAGAACAAAGGGTGGGAAACTGGTACGACCACTTCCACAAACTATTAGGCAGTCCACCAGACATAGAAGATGAGGATGAAGAGATCCAACCTATAATCACAAATATCAACGTCAAGGAAGGACCTTTTGAAAGAGACGAGTATGAGAAAGCCAAGAAATTCCTGAATTATGGAAAGAGCTGTGAGGATGATGGTATACCACCTGAAGTGTTAAAACATTGCGATCTGGACAGTATCATACTAGAGTTTTGCAACAAAGCTTTGATTGAAGGGAATATGCCGCTACAGTGCATGGACAGTTCTGAACATTATTCCAATACCTAAGAATGGCGTAGCATAGCAGGGAATTACAGGGGCATTAGCTCCATTGTGGCAAAGACATTCAACAGGATGATGTTGAACAGAATACGTCCTGAAATTAACCACCACCTAAGAGACAATCAAAATGGATTCCGGACAGGAAGGACAACCGTAGGTCATATACTAACCATGAGAAGGTTATTTGAAGGAATTAGAGCAAAACATCTTCCTGCAATTATGACATTCGTAGACTTCCGAAAAGCATTTGATAAGGTTCATCGTGGCAAGATATTGAAGATTCTTGAGGCCTATGGTGTCCCCAAAGAGCTAGTAACAAAGAGTATTTCCAACATGTACAGGAACACACGTGCCAAAGTACAACCACCGGATAGAGAAACTGAGTTTTTTGATATCACGGCGGAAGTGCTACAGGTTGACGCCATACATCTTCGTGATAGTCCTTGACTATGCACTGCGGCGAGATACTGACGGAAGAGAAGAGGAATTTGGATTCCAGATCAAAGAAGAAACAAATTAACTTGTTAAACCTGAGGTGTTTACCGATTTCGAATTTGCTGATGATATTGCGCTATTATCAGAAGTGATCAGTCAGGCTTCTAACACGAGTGGAAACATCATGTGCAAGGACTGGCTTAACGATCAATCCTGGATAAAACAAATATATGTCATTCAACCAATTAGGAAGCACCAGCATCGTTGCAAGAGAAAGAGCTGTTTTAGAGAAGGTTGAAAACTACAAATACCTTGGCTCCTGGGTCTGCACAACATATAAAGACATCAAAACCAGGAAGGCAATGGCGTGGAGAGCACTCAACCAACTAAACCTAATATGGAAATCTACACTCCCACGCAAAATCAAGCAGCGACTGTTTATTGCAACAGTAGAGTATGTGCTACTTTATGGATGCAAAACATGGACAATGACAAAAAACTTGACAAACAACTAGACGGATGTTATACAAGAATGCTTCGAGCCGCATTTAACATTCGCTGGCAACAGCATTTAACAAACGTAGAACTATACATCGGAATATGTAAAGTCACTGATAAAATAAGAAGAAGACGATCGAGATTTGCCGGACACTGCCACAGACATGAGGATGAAATGGCATTTAAGACCATCTTGTGGCAACCGACACATGGAAGAACCAAGGCAGGAAGACCAGCAGCAACTTACATCGACTGCTTAAATGAATATTGCCGTCTTCAGCTCCTCCGTCTCTAGACGAAGGAGCTGAAGACGGCAATGGCAGACAGAGGGATCTGGAGACGAATGATTGAAGCCACCAATGTTCGACCTCAGTGGCCGACATGAGTGAGTGAGTGAGTGAGTGAGTGAGTGAGTGAGTGAGTGAGTGAGTGAGTGAGTGAGTGAGTGAGTGAGTGAGTGAGTGAGTGAGTGAGTGAGTGAGTGAGTGAGTGAGTGAGTGAGTGAGTGAGTGAGTGAGTGGGTGGGTGGGTGGGTGGTTGGGTGGGTGGGTGGGTGGGTAGGTGGGTGGGTGTGTGGTTGGGTGGGTGGGTGGGTGGGCGGGTGGGCGGGCGAGCGAGCGAGTGCTTCCCCCTGGTTGCAGGTGATTCATTAAGATCCCCAAACAGTATAATTTATTAAGTAGCCCCACAATGTCATAAAAACATTCGATATTATCTACGACAGTCTTTACTCTGGCACATCAGGGCCAAAATCAGGTTTTCATCGAACTCCAGTCTAACTGTGGTGGGCCCCGTCTGCCTTCATATCCCCAATCACAGAATTTTACTTCCAAAAAACAGATACCAATTAATTTGTGAAGAATGTCACAACAAGTGGCTCCTGGCGGTAGACTTGACACCAGCCAGGTTCATACTGTGATTGCGGCAACTGAAGAGCAGAATTGTGTGTCAAACGATACTATCCGCTTGGTGAGTAAGTAGTCAATCGATTGGACGCCCGCTGACCCGGCGTCCGGTGCGAGTGTACCTTCTGGTCATTACACCGCTGCATTGCTGAAACTCTCTGATGTATTGTATAAACAAATGATGTGGAAGTCATATAGATGTACTGGAAATGATGAAGACTACAACAATTATAAAGAAGCACTTAACCAAGCTACAGCTGAAATTATACATTCAAAGAGAAGCTATGAACAACAATTAGCTAGTAATACAAAACATGACAGCAAGAGTTTTTATGCGTATGTTCGAAGCAAACAGAAAGTTCAAGATAAGGTCGGTCCTCTAGAAGATAGTGCTGGAAATATAATATCAGAGGGATTCATAATGGCAGAAGACCTGAATGAGTACTTTAGTTCAGTGTTTACCAGGGAAGATATTAGTTCACTGCCAATACCAGAGGCTAAGTTCAAGGGGGCAGATTCCACTGCCAATACCAGAGGCTAAGTTCAAGGGGGCAGATTCAGACTATTTAGGACAATTAATTGTAACCCCGGAAATGGTAGCTACGAAAATAAGGGCTATGAAGGATAATAAATCACCTGGAGTGGATGGTATTCCACCCAAACTACTATTGGAAATTGTAGAACAAATTAGCATACCACTTGCAACAGTTTAGAAGAGGGTTCCTTTAGAATGGAAAGAAGCAAACATTATACCGTTATTCAAAAAAGGTTCGAGAAACAAGTCAGAGAACTATAGACCAGTGAGTTTAACATCAGTGATTTGTAAATTATTAGAAAGACTAATTAAAGATCACATGGTGGATTTTCTTGTTAAACAAAACTTGATAAACCCATCTCAACATTGTTTTTTTTAAAGCGAGGTCATGCTTAACAAAATATGTTATGTTTTTTGGAAGACATCACTAAGTGGGTAGATGAGGGATCACCAGTAGATATCGTCTACTTAGATTTTCAAATAGCTTTTGACAAAGTACCACATCAAAGATTACTGCTTAAACTAAAGGCCCATGGCATAGGAAATGGTATAATAAACTGGATAGAACAATGGCTGATTGACAGAAGACAACGTGTAGTAGTTGATGGGGAGGCTTCAAACTGGAAATCGGTATTGAGTCCTATATTATTCTTAATATACATCAACGATTTGGATGATGAAATAACAAGCAAGGTGTTGAAATTTGCGGATGATACAAAAGTGTTTAGAAGGATTAAAAGTGATGGAGATAGACAGCATTTACAAGATGATCTTGACAGGTTGATCAAATGGTCTGAAAAGTGGCAAATGATGTTCAATTTTGGGAAATGTAAATGCCTCCACATAGGACATGGGAACGAAGAGGTAGAATATACAATGGGGGGTAATGTACTAAGTACTACTGTAAAAGAAAAGGACTTAGGGTTAACCGTTAGTGCTGATATGAAGATTTCAGAGCAGTGCGGAATTGCAGCTTCAAAGGGAAATCAAATCCTTGGATTAATTAGGCGAAACATAACGTATAAGGAAAAAGAGCTAATAATACCGCTGTACAAAACAATAGTTAGGCCTCATTTAGAATATTGTATTCAAGCGTGGAGGCCATATCGCAGGAAGGACATAGATATGCTAGAAAGAGTGCAGAGGAGAGCAACTAAAATGATACAAAATCTGAGGGATCTTAGTTATGAAATACGCCTAAAAAAATGCGGTTTAACAACACTAGAGACCAGGAGATTGAGAGGAGATCAGATAGAAGTGTTTAAAATATTGAAGGGTTATGAAAATATTGATAGAAATATGTTTTTCTCAGTTAAGAAAGATAGAAGGACTAGAGGACATGATCTTGCATTAGCAAAGGAGCAGAGTAGATTGGATATAAGAAAGTTTTAATTTTCACAAAGGACTGTAAATGAATGGAACAGATTACCTGCTGATTGTGTGGGTGCTAGTAGCGTGAATATGTTTAAAAATAAAATCGACACATACCTCAGACGGGCGGGATACACATAGATAAAAAGGTCGGACTCTCGATAAGCCAAAGGCTTCCTTGTCCACCTGCTACCTAGAGTTAATTCTCTGGGTGGCAATCTTGTTAAATCTTGTTAAATCTATTGTCGATCGACGTGTTTTGAGATGGTCCGTTATCAAAGCAGTTATTAAAGCATTCGGCGTCTTTCAGATACCACACAAAGACGGCGAGTTGGTCTCGGAGCCAACATGTTTGCTGATGTGTGAAGTGGCAAGCTGAATAGAATTACTGAACTGGTGAAATGCGTTGACGACTGCACAATCGGTCTATTCATAGCGTCTACCTAATCGCCATATCGTGAAGTCGATACATTATTCTTACTGCATTCAGCATGGTGTAACTAACAAGTAACGAACATAATATAATGTTAAATGTGTCTCATAGCAGTAAAACATGTTTTGAGACACAGTCCTAAAACGAGAGGCAGACTGATTGATTTTAAGAGTTTAACTGCAGCTAAGAAATTATGATACGCACTATCCTTTCCTTCAAATTACTTAAAGGTAACTGTCTATAAGTAAACAAAATATGCTTTTGAAGTAATAGTCCTTCAGGCGAACACATAAATGGTCAAGCCTCCTTTAGAACGTAATTTCCCCGACCTGCTTCTTCTGTAAGTAGTAGGTTAAACATTGCATGAGACTGCACATGTTTGTTGTTGTGCCGTGTTATTGGTGTCTTTGGAAATCACATTTACTCTTTTTTAACACGATAGAAATAACAGGAAAACGAAAACCAAAGTATTCAATTTATTTAACAACATTGACATATAACCACAAACAGGCAAATAACCACGAACCTGATTGCGGCACATAACCAAAGCTCAATCAAACAACATAGGTCTATAGAAACTTCGTCACCATTACAATCCAGTTTTTTTTCAAATTGTCAAATACAAAATCAACTTGATAATTACGCCCTTACTATGGAAGTTGTAAACAATCGTGATTGTGATTTTCATGTATGGGACTCTTCGGCAATCCATGCCTATTATTAACACTGTATTATGGAGTGCAATTTTTTTTCATTCATACATGTATATTTTTCCAGTTATGACTGATATTCACAGGCACTAGCTCAGGCTCCACGCCAGTTTATATATACATATATATATCTATATATATTATTACGAACAGGTAGTCCGGTTAAGTATGGCTATTATTAGCAAGGACACAAGGCGTGGGCATGCGAACAAAACATTCGATTTGTAGACAGCCAGCCATTGGCAGTTTGTGTTTATTGGCACATGTTGCTTTGAAATTGACTAATTCCCACGTTTCAGAACAAATTGGTGTTAATCACATCTGATTCAGCAAACCTCCTATTAATAATTATTTAGCGGAACAGACAACCTGCCTTTAATTGTGAACATTGTCACGCAACAAGTACTCCAATAGAGAGTTGAGTCTAACGTAGCAAACCAAACAGCCATGTTGTGACTCGTTGGCTTTCCCTGTACAGAAATAACCCAAGCAAGCGAAGGCCAAATGTAGGTCATATTATCATATCAATGCAACACACAGGCAGAGAACGTTTGTTTGTAAGCTGCTCCGTTCTCTATTTTAACTCAATACTAACGTCATTCACTGGCCACAGAAGGTATGTTATGTTTGAATACATATTATATCATTTATAAGTTGGCTTAGCGTGAAACAACGGCTCATAATCTAGTTGAAACGGTTATACTACTGAAAAACGTATGTTGGTTTCTATGATTCATTGTTCGCCGAAACGAAAGTAGGCCCATTTCATGAAATATTATAAGTACTACCAAACAATCACAGCGTGTCAAATTACGGCATACATTAATTCGAAGACATAACCTGAAAAACCATGTTCGTGGTTCTGGTTAGACAGGTATCATATACAGGGCCTACTGACGTCATACCCGGCGAACATGTTTGTTTGTATATACATACATGATATCACAGTGACTATCTAATCATCTAGTGTTATTTTATTTGGATGGAAACAGGAATGTGTTTGAAATACAAAATGTGACATGTATCATGTGTTGCAAGTAATATGTAATTAACTACTCCAAACATATTGATACAATAATTTGCTACGTAACCCTCTAATTAGTAGAAGTATTATAATAGTTAATTGTGTTTGAGGTAACAAAAGTAAGAGTGTAGTGATTTGTTTCGTTTTGTATGCAAAATATTACATCGCTTTTTTAGACAACCTAGTGTTATGTTATTTGGAAATTAAATGGGATTTTTTGATACATAAATAGTTGTTATTTGCCATGTAGATAAGGTTTGAACTACTATAATGTACACCATCGGTCGCGAAACAAAACTAAATATTTATATATTTTGATATTATGTTTTATGTTTTCCATTCAATGCTATCTATAATATTTTTTTTCAGATATGGGTTTATTATTTTACATACACTGACCCTAAATTTAGCTGTACCCCTATCATTAAAAAAAAGCCCAGACACAATTTTCACAAAATAGCCATCTACACAGTAAAAAATCACAAGAGAAGAAAGGGTCATCCGGGCAGTTTGTGACCGGTATACTTCCTGGACAGAACATAGCATGTATGACAGCTGGTTAACATTTAGGTACCCCGATATTATTTTTTTAGATTAATTTCCTAATCTAAGATAACTGGCAACCGCTCTAACGTTCACCTTAGCAAAGGTCAAACATCAGACGCAATAACTGTGTGCACATTTTTCAAGTGTTACAAAAAAAGAAAAACCCATTCATTGCAGGGGCGGATCCAGAAATTGAGTTTAGGGGGCACTAAAACCTCCGCTGGCGGCCGAACCAAATGGTGTAGTCCAATTTTTTTCGGGTGGGGTGCTGTTGAACAATTTTCATCGCCGTAACTTCACCTTATTATTAACATCCTGAACGGGGGCACATTTCAAACGGTCTAGGGCGGTACAGTCGCGTGGGCCCATTAAAAAGTCTGCGGACACGCCGAATTCATATGGTCTAGGGGGCACGTGCCCCTAGGCCCCCCCAGGATCCGCCTATGCAATGGAATATTCCGTCCAATATAATATCATAAGCAAGAGTAGGTTGATACGTGAACGTGGTTTTCGCTAAGTATCAATAACAAGTACGGCCTAAATACTCCCATCCAGACTCGTACTCTTCATAAACGACAGTGAACTTATTTACCGCTGTTGGAGTAGGTCTGATATCTAGTTGTAGTTCGTGTCACCGCCTGTGTGGCGCACCGTAAAAGACGTGTTACAGAAACTGACTGTGTGAGACTATTTTGTGTTCGTGTCACCGGAGCCATGGCGTGCTCGTTGTGCTGACTAGCAATGATGCAGGTCAATGCACACGTTTTGCCGACACCAGGTATATTAAAAATAGCCTCAAATCTCGGGCGGCCTAGCGGTCTCGCAGGATGTCTATACCTCAGTGTTGGTGCGACAAACGAGAATACTCTCGTTTATTTTCACCAGTAGAAAATAAGTATAGCTCACCAGACCGGTGAAGACGAAACTACAGTGAAATCAACTCAAATTGTCCCCTGGTCGAGTAGCAATAAAAGGAGAAATGTCGCTCTTTTCAGACCGTGTTTCTGTGTCGACCTGTGGTCTGTGTCGACGTCGTCATCATGAGGAAAGAGACATTTAGAGGTCTTTGTGTTCTTACTTGTCTATCACAGGTGAGTCTCCCGGGCGAATGTGGCTGCGGAACATGGGACAACTCACTCATTTCATATTATGTTGTCAAAGCCGATTTTATAACATAAGTGTCATTAACTTATAATAATAATAATGGAATTACTTCATTAGCGCCAATATCCTTGGAAAATCAGAGCTCAGTGACACAACAAATCCAAAGGATTAAGCGTTATCGTTGTCACGTATCGAGCAAAAGACATCAACATATGGATGGAGTTGCTAAGAAACTAAGGAGGATACGCAGTATTAGAAAGACAGGTTTTTAGATGACGGCATATATAAGTTTAAAGGAACCCATATAGGATTATTGTTTCTAATATTATATATAAATGTCGTTCTGTGTATGACCTAAGTAGAACACATGTTTATTCCTGAAATGTACTTAACCAGGCCACTCACATTCTATCGGTTTTCCTATCAAATGTTACAGTAGCATAGTGTGGGAAATATTCAGAAATAGTAACAAAGCACTAATGTTCATCTGTGTGTCAAATTATGTTTTATATATTTACCTGTGTGCTTAGCGGCGCCATATTAGAAGTGCAGATGATATCGTACAATAATCCTACCGGCTCGCAATGGTCCTACACCTATTGTGACGAACGAGTTCTTAAAGACTATTGGAAATGTGATACCGTGTTGCACTTCTGTATCGACAAGGCCGGGTAAGTGTGTGTGTGTGTGTGTGTTTGCGTGTGTTGGTGCGTGCGTACGTGCGTTTGGATGTGTGTGCGTGCGCCTGTATGTGATGTGTGTGCGTGCGTGCGTGAGTGTGTGTATGTACATTCTATTGCATGTGTGTTCTTGTCTGCGTCCACTTGTAGTATCGTTTGTGTACATGCATGGGCTTGCATGACTGTGTGAGCATCTTAAGCCGTATCTCAATATGCATACATACATTGGCTTATGTTTGCGCGTGAAAGTTCATTTGGTCGATTTGTATGCAGACTCTTGAGTACGTTCGTGCGGGATCAGTTGCTATTGTAAATGTGTATTCGCGTGTGGATGCGTGTCTTTGGCACACCGGCCTGGTCAGTGATAGTGAAATATGTTTTTCGACAGGGATTCGAACACGAACCATTGCGCCTACTTCGCAGCGGTGACGAGAATATACCAGGACCAGAACAACATTGTCTTCGGCTCAGACATGAACACAGTAAAGAACCCGATCAAAATTCACTTCGATGCTTGGCCGGTAGGTAGCCATTGTGAATCGTAATGGTATATCCAGTAGGCGATGGTTTCACACCGATTCTGTTCCCGCCTCATTGAACTGGGTATCAAGTCACACTGGCCTGTTCTGCCAAAAATAGCTGTCTACGTCATACTCCATAAATTTTATGATTTTGGTAGAAATGCATTCCTTATAATAGTATCCTTCAATATCCTGTTTAGGAGAGTGGAGAGTGGATTATCACTGTACAGTTTCCACCTCATTACTGTGATAGCTGACATACCTAATACATAACTTCGTAAGTCATTATTTTGAAATAATCGCCTACGTGTTTTTTGGAATACATCACCAATTTCTAGATCAGAAACCAAAGGTCCAGGGAAGCGAATCAACACAGAAAGACGCGATTGAGCCTCGGCGCCTGGCAGATTCACTTACAATGGTCCATTATTAGCGTATTAATATATAGATAATTTCAGTCCACCACACCAAAGCCAATCCTGTTTTTACGACCGACCGACCGACCGACCGACCGACCGACCGACCGACCGACCGACCGTGATATTGATTGTTTTACACCCATCTTGACTTCTAGGGTAGTGTCCGTTTCAAGCTGATGGTAGTTGACAAGGATGTTGAATTTGATGACACGATAGACGCGATGGACGTAGTATTGAAAAATATCCGCCGCTAGTAGTGTCAGTCCGTCTCAGTGGTCTGACACGCAAGTCATCGAAGGTCTAAGGGAAAATGAACCGAGCACGTAAGTACTAGTTTATAGACGTAATCGAGTAAGTAGTAACGCTTTGTAGAAGAAACAGCCATGTCTTGTTCATAACAATTTATTTCCAATTTTGCGAATGATGTGTTCGATGTATATACTTTATAAAAATGGTTGGTTCTTGCGAATACACATACAATAATATAATTATTTGCGACCACATTATAAATCCAGGCCACGGAGACGTGTTGCTACTGCAAGGACATTGCGCGTCTCGTACAAGGACACCAACGAAGAAGCCCGCAACAAAATCAAACAAACCACATGACCCTTTGAAGACCTCCAGACGACAGTCACGAAACGGAAGCTGAAGTGGTATGGTCGGGAAGAGAGAGATAGAGAGAGCGAGATAGAGAGACAGAGAGAGAGAGAGAGAGAGAGAGAGAGAGAGAGAGAGAGAGAGAGAGAGAGAGAGAGAGAGAGAGAGAGAGAGAGAGAGAGAGAGAAAGAGAGAGAGAGAGAAAGAGAGACAGAGAGAAACAGAGAGAGACACAGAGTGAGAGAGACAGACAGACAGACAGACAGACAGAGACAGAAGAGAAAGACAGAGAGACAGAGAGATACATAAATAGATAAATAGACAGATAGATAGATAGATAGATAGAATAGAC
>OZ023215.1:49091199-49236199 GCA_963995525.1 Escarpia spicata
GAAACCAAATACTTTTGTCTCAAGACCAAATTGTCAAAACACACACAAAATGTTTTAGTTATGTGTGGTGGGTGCACCATCGCACAACATTTATCAACAGACTACTCTAGTGTCTACGTACCCTAACATTTTTACCATTGAAATGATAAAAGAAAGATAAGATAACAAGCTCTACCGAAAATGGAGAATATGAAACAGGAAATAAGTATATTTTTCAGTCATACCTTAGCAGTAATTATTCAAATAATACAATACAATTAAGTTTACTTTCTTTCATCTTATATCTTGAGCGTGTACTCCCCCAGCTGATGTTGAAAGTAAATTGTAAAACAATGTTTTAGACTAAATAATTAACCTCCTCGTTTTGATCCACTGCAGAATTTGTTTTCCTGGCGTTATAACATTGTACACATTGTACTGTCCGGTATCGCCATGTTTGCTTGACCGCAGTGTGTCACTGAAGTACCGTGTGTACTGCATGGATAACTACTACAACACTACTTGTGATCGCCATTGTGTTCGAACCAACGGCCCAAGAAGACATACCTTGTGCGACCCGGCCACTGGGGCTGAAGTCTGTCAGACCGGTATGATTTCCTACGACTCGTTTAACAGTACACGATTACAATGTGAAAGGGTGGCAGTATGTTTCTCTACCCAGAATTAGTGACGGTGGTAATATGTATTAGGAAGTCTGCAGTGTTGAACGTGGGCAATGGGATTCGTTGAACATCAAAGGGTATTGCGGTTACCTCAGCCCGCCTTGGTATTATTGCCAATAAAGCTGGTTTTGAAAATTTATGTTTTGTTTAACCTATTATTTGAACCTGCTCCGGCGTCATACCTTCCAAACTGCAAACGTTTTTACGGACTTACTAAATACAAACATTTGGCGGGCATTATGCCTACAACATAGACTTACATAGTTGTTATAGTCTTAAGAACATTATATTAATTAATAAATGTACAACTAGGAATAAAATATATACATGTCGGGACATGTGTGAAAAACACAGAGATATAAATAGTTAGTTTTACTTTTTAAATTGTCATCATTCCCAAGGTGACGTCATTGTAGTTATGGGAATGAGCTTACGTTAAAAATACTGTAATAGTGATAACTGATGCCCTAGATTTGTTGGTCCATGGGTAAGCTTCAATGTGACAACATCAAGTTGAACAAGGATTCGCTGTTGCAGAGTGGGAAGGACCCGACTGTAATGTGTTCTCCGATGACTGCATTGGCAACAACTGCACGAACGGAGCCACCTGCAAGGACGGACATCGCCAGTACACATGCATGTGTGTCCCGGGATTCACGGGTAAGGTGTTTGTTACATAGCGGCGTAAGATTCACCTCATCTACCCATCTATCACCCCGACCCTCCCTCTCCTCCTTCCTCTGTTTCTCTCGGTCTCTCCGGTCCGTCCGTCGAACTTCTCTTGTTGCTGTTTCCCATAAGTGGTGTAAACCCATAACCTCAGAAAATTCCTCATCTCCTGAGGACATGCTGGACATAGCACGCTGCTCTTCTTAGATGTCACAAAAACGATCTCAATTTTTTTGGCAAATTTCGATATCGAACGGATCAAATAAAAATCCGATGGAATGCCAGTATAAACAAGAAAATGTCACCAAAAATTTGTTTTTCTAACTACGTCTGTAGTCTTGATCTATTTGTAAAACCACAATACTTACAGCTATGACTTATAGATTGACATGTAAGCTTGCTAGCACTCATGAACACTTGTTGACTTCAGGACGATTCTGCGAGATCAACATCAATGAGTGTGCCAGCGAGCCTTGCTTCAACGGCGGTACTTGCACAGACGCCGCCAACGCCTTCAACTGCTCCTGCAAACGAGGGTACTTCGGCAGCACCTGTTCTCACAACGAGTGCGACAGGGACAACTCGCCATGCCTTAACAACGGGACATGCTTCCTTAGCAACAAAGATGAAGTTAGGTGCGCGTGTCCGAAGGCTTACACGGGTGACGTGTGTCAGCGAGACAAGTGTTCTGATGTCCATTGCATGAACCGGGGAACTTGTAAGGACGGGTTCTGTATCTGTAGACCCGGATACCTGGGCATACGCTGTGACGTGAAGCGCTGTGAGATGATAGCGTGCATGAATGGGGCGTCTTGCACAGACGGGAAATGTTCGTGTGCGCCTGGATACACCGACCGCCATTGCTCGACAAAGGTGGGTGATAATCAGTGTTCTACACATTAGCTGAAAAGTTGGTGGTCAATCGGACCTTCAACTTTCAAAAGTTGGTGGTCTCACACAAAAGTTGGTGGTCCAAATATTAACATAATTACACGAGTAATATTCATTTTCAGCTGTAACGCATGGCAATTATTACATTAGTCCATGCCAAGTCTGGCCTGCATATTGATTTGTGATTTTCAGATTAATGAACCAGCGACTATAAAATACCAACACAGGCACCAGTTTATTGTTGACAAACAAACATGTGTCACTGTCCGGGGTTTGATGATGGGTTTGAAGACAGCCATGTCAGATGAATGCAGCTGGATGGTGATGACAGCTGACATTGTGGATAGCTCCATGCGGTTCGAAACTCAGTCTTGAACTCTTCACTCGTTTCACTGTGCTGACGCCTCTTTCACATTCAGCGGAACTCGCTGGAAGTGCCAGCACTACGAAACTAAATTCAATAAATCTACCAGCATTGATCAGCTCGACATTTTATTGCTTTTTCAACTTGTCTTTGTACGACGCTTACGTTAAATTTCCCAGAAGTACACATATGTCACCATTATTGACACTTGCGTAGTATCCGGGCCCACCTCGATTTCGTCATTACATTAAAATATTTTGTTTAAAAATGTGTTATTGCCATCATTCAACATCATCAGATGCACATTTACGTCACAAAAATGTCGCATCTTAGCTCACTTTTGAGTCCCAAAGAGCGACCCAGTTTGCTATATCGCCAACTGCGTTAACGCGCGGCCGCTCTCTAGGCCTCAAAAGTGTGCCAAGACGCACTATATTCGTAATATAAATATGCTTGGGATGATGCTGAATGACAGAACTAAATCACTGAGATATCAAATTTAGGCAAACATGTAGTTATAATGACTAAATCGAGGTTGGCTCGGATACTAGACAAGTCCTCCATTATTTTCTTTGACAAATCTGCCGTCTTGCGGGCCGGCACTTTTTCAAAGTTACCGACCCGACGAAATACTTGACGGTCTCGGGCCTCAGAGCTCAGAGGCGCAATATACAGGAAACGTTGGGGAAAATCGTTAACATGGACAAGCAAGAGTCGGCATTAGAGCAAGGCACTGCCGAATGTTAGGGTGGGAATGCAATTTCAAATAAATAAGTCTTCAGTTTTTTATGAAGGATATGTATAGTCTCAGATGATTTTAAAGCGATAGGGAGTTGATTCCAGATTTGAGATTCCTAAATCCATAACGTTTAGTTTGTAAGATTCTTCTTGCTTTCAACACCGCCATTGTGGCACCCCTCTATTTCTGGCACCATGACGATATTACAAACAACAACAACGACGACAACAACAACACCAACAATAACAATAACACTAACAACAACAAAAACAACGACGACAACAACAACACCAACAATAACAATAACACTAACAACAACAAAAACAACGACGACAACAACAACACCAACAATAACAATAACACTAACAACAACAAAAACAAAGACGACAACAACAACAACAACAACACTATCATAAACATTTCGCCATCTTCACAGTAGCCATCTGCAAAGTCACGCACGGTCACACAACACCACCAAACACGCACGCACTCAGGCGCACGCGATTCACACACACACACACACACACACACACACACACACACACACACACACACACACACACACACACACACACACACACACACACACACACACACACACACACACACACACACATACACACACGCACATACACACACGCACATACACACATACTCACAAAAGCGCGCGCGTGCACACTCATATACACCACATACACGCCGCACCTAAAACAGTGGTGAATAGGTGTGACCGTACAGTTTTTGCACAGTATTTCCAACGTGGCTGAATTTTTCCAGTGACGTGATACAAAGTTCGAATGAATAGGTCTCCCAGGGAACAAACTCTCCACGGTTTGAACAGTCCAAAGAACTAGATACTTCTCTATATAAAACGTATCATTACTATGAAAACTCGAACATGGGGCGCACTTATTTATTCAGCATCATAACGCACCCAAGTCATTAAACCTGCCACCGTCGTTATGGGTACGTTGAGCGTAGTGTCCCGACAAATAACCCCTGCTAACTGCCAGTGATGTTCGTGTTTACAGATCAACGGACGAAGTGGAACCGACAATCAATCTGGACAAGTGGATGCTGGGAAACAAAATGGCGATCATGAATCCGGCGGTGATCATGATTCCAGCCCTGGCCAGTCCGTGCAAGGCGGTCCATCGGCCAGTAACGGTCAAGCTGGAACGGCAGGTGCAGGGGATGGGAAAACACAAACCAGAGTAAGTGTCATGCGAGTGGAACTGATTCTGTCATACATAATGTCGATTACCTGAGTAATAACTCGGCAAGTTGATATATTTTAATAAGAGTTACAATGAGCCAAGCACGCATGCGCATTCACATAAACACGCACGCGCCCACCCATCAGCATTGCACACGTGAAAGAAATAATATGTAGATGTCCAGATTCAAACATGAATTTGCCAAACAATGCATTAGACACAACATAGCAGAGACATTTAACAGTACATCAAGTATTAATATTAATAACATGTACACTCACAGTCTATTTGGTTTTTCAACATACACAAAACAATTTCTTTATTTCAAAATTATGAATCCAGTTGTCGTTTTCATAATTGCTTTATTTGTCATTCGTAATACATATTGAAATGTATACCTAAGTATCCATATGTACGTCAATGTGTACACAAGTACATATAATCAGTCCTTGTATTATGTATGTATGTATGTTGATACATTGAGTAATCATCTACTATAAAAACAAGTCATATGCTATTCTGATTTGTATTATGTAAATTTTGTTGTTGTTTATATTAATGGGGTGGCTCCTATGTTAGCGATATTATATATCTTTATGTGTTGTGACTTGTGATCCGTTTTCTGTTTAATGCTTCCTTATTTTCCACACGACTTTCTATTTGTTATAATATGGTAACCTATACATTTATATATATTGGAAATGTGTTTGTTAAAATGCATTAGATTGCATTAGCATTTGCAATGTCTGCTATAGGAACTATATGTATGTATTTGTATTAACGTACGTTTACTTTCAATATCTTGTTTTGCTATTTGCAGTATTCTTTATATAATTTTTTATTTTTATATCTCTTAGTGCAATTGTCACTCACTTGTGTCGTGACTTGTTTCGTTTTCTGTTTAATGTCTATTTACGTTCCACACATGACTTTTTATTTGTTATAATATAATAACCTTTTTGCATTTTTTGCATTTATATATGTTGGAAATGTGTTGGTTAGAATCCATTACAATGCATTAGCTCCTACCACTAGAAATACAGTTTTATTGTTATTGTTTTTTTTCTCGGACCATCTTGTCAAATGGTCCTGACTTTTTTTTATTACATCGCCTTTTTTTCGTTGTATTTTTTTCTAAACATAATCTGTTTTTTATCTATTTCTGACACTTTATGTAGCTACTTATCATGCACCTCTTTAGCTTTACATGAACAAAATACAAATATTATTAAACAAAATCTAGTAACTCAAACACTAAAGGCACACACTCTTACTGAAACATTATTGCACACTGAAAATATGTTGATCTTATTACAATTTAAAAATATACTGAAATGATCACTGACGAAACTTTTCTCCAATTTACAGGTGGTATTACAAATAATTGTCTAAATAATATTCTAAACATCAGTAATACTGTTGATGAAAATAATGAATTGCCAACAATACGCCGATCGTCATATTATGATTTTGAAAAAATTCATTTGTTAGTTCAAAACAATAATAAACATTTCAGTATCCTAAGCTCAAATATACAGTCCATTAATGCAAAGTTTAGTGAGCTCGAGGCATTTGTAAATGACCTGTCTTCCTTTAATTTTAAATTTAGCATAATATGTCTCCAAGAGAGCTGGATATCTGATAATGATGACTTATCACTAATTCAATTAAATGGATATGACTGTATATCCCAAGGAAAAAGTTGCAGCACCAAAGGGGGATTATTAATGTATGTAGATAAACACTTTAATTATGAAGTAAAGATGAAATTAAATATGTATGAGCAATGGGAGCAACAAATAATACAAATAAATGGAGGAGGCTTATCGCAGACAGTCACTATAGGAAATATATACCGACCTCCAAGGCCTTTAACTGAAAACTATAACGAATTTATAAATGAATTTACAATGGTCATATCATCTATGCAACATCATAAAAACAACAACCTTATTCTTGCAGGGGACTACAATATAAATATGTTAAAAATAAACGAACAACAACACTGTAGCACTTTCTTTGACATGTTAACCTCATTTAGTCTCTTCCCCCAAATTACTCTTCCTACGAGGTTCACAACATATACTGGTACACTTATTGATAATTTTTTTGGTAATTTAACAAAGCATATTTTGCAAAGTACAGCAGGAATATTAATAAAAAAATTGTCTGATCATCAACCATACTTTATGCTTATGAACACTGCTCTAAAAGAGGAACATACTACAAAATTTATACGAGTTAATGTACAAAATACAGAGGCTATGTTAAAAGTCAGAAATGATATAATCTCTTCTGAAATACATAAAAAATTAGATACAAGTTCAAATGCTGATCCAAACCATAATTATAACATTATTATTAATGAAATAAATCAAGCTAAAAATAAATATATGACTAGCAAATTAGTGAAATTTAATAAATATAAACATAAAAAATCTACATGGATAACTCAAGGCTTGCTAACCTCAATACGATACAGAGACAAACTTTACAAACAATTAAAAATCACAAACCCTGAATCTTCTGAATATGGCGTATTATTGATTAATCTGAAAACATACAATAGTATTTTGAAAAGAAGTTTTCGCAAAGCAAAGCAATCATATTTTGACAAATGTTTTAATCAATTTAAATTTGATATAAAAAACACTTGGAAAACCATAAATGAAATCCTGTCTAAACATAAAATTAATAAATCATTTCCAAAATATTTTAAAGAATCCGATTCTATTGTGGCAGACAAACTAGAAATTGCAAATAAATTCAATACATTATTTACCAATATAGGTAGTAACCTGGCTAATGATATTAAATACAAAGGCATTCATGATCATTCATATTATCTAAATAATATAGTAAACTGTAATTTTACATTTAAATACGTTGAAGAAGATACCATAAAGAAAACAATAATTAATCTACCCAACAAAAGTAGCTGTGGATGTGATGGTCTCTCAGCCAAACTGCTAAAAATGCTTGAACCTGCACTAACCAAATCTTTAACTTTATTAATAAATCAAGTATTAACCACGGGAATATTCTCTGATAAATAAAAAATTGCTAAGGTAATTCCAATTTATAAAAAAGGTGAGCCAGCAGTGTTCAAAAATTATAGACCCATATCTCTTCTACCAGCTATTTCAAAAGTACTTGAAAAAATTATTTTTGACCAATTATTATCTTATTTAAAAGACTCTAAGCTTTTGTTTGACCATCAGTATGGATTCCGACCTAAACATTCAACTGAATACGCAGCACTAGAATTAATAGATAGAATAATAACCAAACTGGATAAGGATGAAATACCCATTAATATTTACCTAGATCTTTCCAAAGCCTTTGATACCATTGACCATATAATTTTAATTGACAAATTGAAATATTATGGTATACATGGAACAAATCTGAACTTATTCAGCAGTTACCTAACAAATCGTAAGCAATATACGGAAATTGACAATACAAAATCAAAAAATTTATCAATAACAACAGGTGTACCACAAGGTTCAATCTTAGGACCCCTGTTATTCATCATATATATCAATGATTTTGCAAAAGCCAGTAAAATGTTTAATTTCATAATTTATGCTGATGATACAACTCTATCAAGTACACTAAACACTTTCAGCGATAACATACATGACGAAAATTTAGAATCTTTAATAAATGAAGAACTTTTAAAAATAAATGAATGGCTCAAAATAAATAAATTATCGCTAAACATAGCAAAATCGAAATACATGACATTTCAAAAGGCAAAGAAAAATATACAGACACTTACTCTGAAGATAGACAATGTAAATATTGAACAAGTCAAAGAATTTAATTTTTTGGGTTTAATTATAGATACAAATTTAAACTGGAAAAAGCACACTGAAAAAATTGCAAATGCTTGTTCTAAAAAAATTGGCGTATTAAATAAATTGAAACATGTGTTACCTCTTCATATTAAAATAATATTATATAATTCTTTAATAGTGCCACACATTAATTATTGCATCATGGCGTGGGGCTTTCAATCAAATAGAATAATAAAACTTCAAAAAAAAGCCATGAGAATTATTACCTTAAGTAATTATACTTCCCACACAGAACCACTTCACAAAAAACTCAACTTGTTAAAAGTAGATGACATCCTTAAATTACAACAATTAAAATTTTACTATAAATATTTACACAATGACTTACCAGTTTATTTACAAAACTGGAGGATAATGTTTAACTATGAGGTACATAATCATGATACAAGAGTCAGGAATAAAATATACACTTATAAAATTAAACATGAATTTGCAAAAAAATGTCTTAGGCATAATTTGCCACTTTTACTAAATAACATTCCTGATATTGTCAAAGAAAAGCTTAGCACACACAGTTCACAAGGATTTGCCAAGTATGTTAAACTTTATTTTTTACAAAACTATCAAGTAACATGCACCAGGCAAAACTGCTACATATGTATGCAAAATTAAGAACTGACAACCACCTGTCAACTTGATACAATACAAAACAGTGCCTAAACGACAAACACAACAATCATGTAAGCTTGCTCACACTACACACATGCATACATATTATGTTTTTTTGTTATTTGTTTTTTTTTCTTCTTCTTTTTCTGGAAGAATTTTATTAGGTGATCTATTGATTCAGTTAAAGTTTTATTGGAAAAGGTGGCTCCTCGATAGCGACTACCATAGTCTTAGAGGAGTCTCCTGACCCTACTTTTCGTTATTTATTATACATTATACCATGTTTACCAAAAGGTTATATATTTGTAAAAAAAAATTTTTTTTACATGGATGTATTGTATGTATTATTTGAAATGGGTCAAATAAAAGAAAATTCTTCTTCTTCTTCTTCTTATGGGAGTTTCCCGATTTCATCTATTACTTACGTTATTCATTGTATATGCGTCGTGTTTATTGGTCAAATAAATTTATTCTGAGTTCTGAGTAACTTCACAATCTTCGTCCTTGCGTTTAAACCTTCTGTTATTGACGCTATCACAAGAGTTTCAGCGCACTGTAACCCACACTAGAGGATGGAGGTGGCCTTTACACCTTCTGTTATTGACGCTATCACAAGAGTTTCAGCACACGGTAACCCACACTAGAGGATGGAGGTGGCCTTTACACCTTCTGTTATTGACGCTATCACAAGAGTTTCAGCACACGGTAACCCACACTAGAGGATGGAGGTGGCCTTTACACCTTCTGTTATTGACGCTATCACAAGAGTTTCAGCACACGGTAACCCACACTAGAGGATGTAGGTGGCCTTTACACTTTCTGTTATTGGCGCTATCACAAGAGTTTCAGCACACGGTAACCCACACTAGAGGATGGAGGTGGTCTTTACAAACTGTATTTGATGCTCCAGATTGATGGACAAGGCGGGACTGACAACGGACCAGGGTATACTGGACTACAAGATGGAGCCCATGGTGGTGGCTATCCTCCCAAATTCGGTCGACCTACGAAACAGAGACAACGGTCCAGTAGCGATCAAGCTACGACGCCAAATGTAGGGGATGCAAACATCCAGGCCCACGTAAGTGACATATCGGTGAAAGTGATCATATGAAGAAGAAAGATGATGTGCATTGCTATCGTAACATGATAACAAGACCATCTAAAATCAGGCATCAGGTTGATATCAAACAGTCAAACATCTGGTTGGCCATGTCTACTAATTATATATTTCAAGAACGTTTCAAGAACGGAGGCAACCATGCGACAGCCGAACGATGGTCACACGCAACGTATAATATATCAATACGCTAATTTGGGGGCAGCGTGGTTGTATCGCCTCCCAGGAACCGAGGTCCACTTGCCTCTTTCTGTGTTAATTCACTGCATTGGACCATCGATCTGCTTAAAACACAACGCTAGTTGTTTAGAGTTATTTACTTTTTTCATTGTATAAATCGGGTGGTCAGCCACACTCCAGTGGTAGCTACTGAAACATCACGTTCAATTTAGCGGGAAATTGTCATCGGCTCCACGCGATGCGGTAATTGGCAACAGCAGAATCTAAATGGTCAGTTGGAACGAACTTATCATCAGAATATTCTAACAGTTATAACAGCTGACCTCTTGCATTTTTGTTCATTGGGTGTGTGTAGGCTAGGATTTAATTAATGTTAATGCAGCATATACCTGTTATAGGTAAGCCGGGGAGGGTTGGCGCAATTTTCACTTAAACTCACTTTTTATATATAATGAATCCACTTTTTATAGGTATGTTTCTTATTATATCGTATATTATTCATCGAGTTTCTAACTATTGTAAAATTTATGAAATTTTCCGTGTACGATGTGGGTTGGCGAACCCCCTGGGGTACGTTGGCGCATCCCATTAAACACTTATCACTGTGTTGCAAATAGTTATTTGTTCAATCCAGTGCACTGAACGGACCATATAAGAGGGTCTACGGGGGGATAACTTGCAGTGCCACTATCTTTTAGCCACTTAAAACATCGTTTGATATATTAATATTTTGTCGCCGAATATTGATATAACACCAAGTGTGAACTGAGAAATGTGGAGTGGATAAGAAAACACTGTTGTTAGACTCAACGTTGTCACTTCGATGACCGTAATACTGTAATATGACTTTGTTTCTTGTTTGGACTCGACACAAACACTGAGAAATGCCAGGTTAGCGTTTAATTCGTGCTGAAGATGTAATTACAGTGGTGCTGCAGTGCTTTCATAGGTCATCCAGCACCACTTCTTCCGTTATGTTGATTAGTCCTTTATTACCGACATAACTGTAAACAAATGATTTTATGTAGCAACTCCAAATAAATACAATAAATAGTATGTTGCTATAATCCAGATAGTGTGATTTTAATCAGGTATGACACACACCTGCCAAGAGTGACGCATGCGCCAACCCGCCACAACAAAAATGCACCAACCTGCCCCGATCTGGTCGACCACTTTTTGCATGACACAACACAGAAACTATGCGGGGCAATAGGATTTTGTTCCTTTCAACGTGTGTGCATGTCATGTCTTCGTCATGCTTTACTGCACAGCATGTGACCAGTCAATAACCATAATGTGGAAGACATTGATCCTATTTTAATTGTATTACTCAACGCAGTGAAAAAGCGACAAATCGTTCGTGATAATGTTTGCGTGGTTTCATCTTTGCATCTGCAATTTTCTGGGATTATGTGTAAAACTATTTGCCTTCACTTGGTGGAGCCGCAGCAGGATTAGTGCATTAGTTTTCTAATGGATAGCAAAATTCAACCCGCCCCAAGTGCCAACCCTCCACGGTCTCCATGACACTGTGTAACATTTCTGTTACCGTATTCGATGTGGCAACACTGGTAGAGTGTCCTTGTATATTATTACAAAGCAGTCGTGACTGTTGACGCCGTGACGACGCGAGTAAGGACATCGTTGGAATATTAATTATCTGGGTAGCGGTGTCTTAATTTTCTATATATGTTAAGGCATCCAGTTGCCCCAACTAACTGTCTAGTTATCATCGACGTGTTGGTATGAAATAGTGTCTACCTTTACATTTTAATGCTAAATAAAATCATGATTTCAGTTTGAATTTGTATCTTCTGGTTTCGGTTTTGCAGACAAACGGTGGTCCAAGGACAGGCAGCCCGTTGCCACTGCCCGTCGGTGTCATGTTGGCCATACTGATGTACAACAACTTGTAACAACATTCTGGCGATGACGGACGACTACCATATGTTCTACGACGCCTTCCGTCTACCGGTGCCTTCGATCATTGAGGGATAAGCAGGATATCACACGCAATGATAGAAAACACATAATAATATAGTGAACGCATTTATGAACGAACGAACGAACGAATGAATGACATACATAATACACAGTTTATTATCTGCCAGCGCCACGAACTTATTCCAGTCAGACGGCAACAACACTTCGCGATTTTCAACGATATTATTTTCACACGCCATTTTGCTGATAATCCCTTATTTCAATAAATGTATTACTATATACCTCAACGTGCAGTGGTGCAGAAATAGTAGAACATATGCAGTGTAGTAACATGATCACAATTATGTAGTGTAATTTTAATTATTATGTAGCTTACTATTAAACATGATGCTTATATATCACTAGAGACCTGGGCTGGTTGAAAAAAATATATAAACCTAAATATTTTGAAACTCGTTTTATTTAATTATCACAACAAATTACACGCAGGCGTCAGAGTACAAGCCTCTGCCATATTAAAAGATACAAAGTGAACTGATATGTTTAAATGATATGACGACTTTAAAGAGCACCTCTCGTACACATCTATCTTATCAAAATGTATCATTTGACAGACAGACAGACAAACGGACGGACAGACAGACGGACAGAAAGGAAAACAAACAAACTAACACTGGCATTTATACATCAGATGTTGCTCTGTAGCCAGTTGGTTTGCTTTATGTGTCTTGTTAGTTTTGTCAACCATACGTTCATGCTTTTGTTTTTTATCATTTATATTATAAAATGAATCAATTATTTTGCGATTGTTCTAACAAAAACCCAGAAAAACGGTATAACAGAAACATCGTGGTTCATACGATAGTGGCCATTTTGGTTTAAGTGGAAGTTTCGGGTTCTTTTGGTTAACTTTGATGCTGAGTGTTATACAGCTCAATGTATTATTTGCAGTTTTTATTGTTTCTGATTGTTACTTATAAGTATGTATACGTATAGCATTGTCTACTCAAGAATACCTTGTCAATCACAATGTTGTCACGTCGACAAATACATGTTTCCAGGTGTTCTGATTACTATATGAAAGCGTTGCATTCCCACACTGCTCTGAATAGTTCCACCAGCACTCATTGCTACGTCACAACCCTTTCTTCTATGATTCTACCTAAAACCCATGTATCCCATAATATATATTACATTCACCTTCCCGTGACCTGCGTATAAGCATTTGCATTTGCAAAATTAGACAACGCCTACCATTATTTGTTACATGTGTGCAATGTAATACCGTCTATCTCATATGATCCTATCAACATACTTTTATGTCATCAGAATTCAGAATTGATTTGACCTTTTTAGATATGTATACGCTGATAACTTCAAAGGTCCGCGATAACCCCACCCCAACCCTCCCATCATCCCTTTTACTTTCCCCCATACAAGCATTCGTTCCTTTTATTTTCCTGCAGTTTCATTTTCTCAGCTGCTGTCCCCGCACACCGTTCAGCCCAGGTATACAAAGTTGTTTTTCGTTTTTTCTCCTCCAGATGTATATTTCCAGCTCTTTGTTTTGCTGCCCAACCCATAAGTACCTCTGTCTCCTCCAAAACTACGTTTTGTCCATGTCTGCTGAACGACTTTCAGTCCATGCATGTCTGCTGAACATTTCCATCTGATCTATCAGTGTAACAAAGTACAAATATTTCGTTACTCTACTTAAATAGTTTTTTTTCAAGTAATCGGCATGGAACGAAGTACAATTGTAATAAAGTAATTTTACTTGTAACGAAGTAGTTTTATCAAAAGTAACAATACTTTTTACTTTACTTTCGTTTACTTCGCGAAATATTTTCGTTACAGTATTTCCGTGTCTAGTCGCCAGGGGGATCCTTTCGCCAATTCATCGGCCAGGGTCGCAGTCGTATTTGCATACAAACATCGCTTTGGAATAGCGCGCCAATGCTGACCTCTATAAATAAGAGATCACCGAGCGGGAAGTCGTTTGGAATGATTTGTTGGATGGATGTTACTATTTATATATTTATGTTACGAAAATATTGCCTCTTAGTGCACTTTTAAGGTCCAACGAGCGACCCGGTTTGCATCAACACGAATATGCTATATCGCTCACTGCAGCAAAGCACGGCCGCAGCGGCGCAGACTGGCGCAAACCGGGTCGCTCTCTTGGCCACAACAGTTCGCTAAGACGCAATATTTGTGTAACACAAATATGCCTGGGATGATGTTGAATGGTGGATTTAACGCACTGAGCTTTCAAATTTAGGCAAAAGTGTAGTTCTATCAACGAAATTGAGGCGGGCCCGGATACCAAACAATTGCCCATGTTCGTAACTATACTGCTAGTATCTGTGTTATACTGCATTTTACTGGGCATGACGGCTATGGTCCCCTTATTAGCCCTTAATGTAAACAATGCCTTTTCATAAAAAATCTGAAGAAAAAAATTGTTAAATAAATCCCTATTGTAACTTCCTACCATTTATTTAATTCATGCTTTGCAACCAAGTTGGACAAATTGGTTTTAGATTAAATACTTGCTATTTTCGTAAGAGTAAACCTGGTGGCGAGTAAACACTGCTATCGACGACTATCGACAGGAAGATAGTGGTGGGACAGTGCTGCCACCTCACGGCGCCTGGATAATCGCGGCTAACAATAGTTGGCCACTATAATTATATAACTGCCTGTTGCAGAGACTATTATTGGGTTAAGGTTCGTGTATAGTAAAGTAGTTATTTTAGTCTCGCATTTTTGTGCCTGCTGTTATGTTGAAATTAAAACGTTGAATTTTACTTTTACTCACTTCAAGTACTTTTGAAAGTTACTTTTACTTTTTATTGAAGTAGATTCTTTTTCAATGTACTTTTACTTTTACTTAAGTAATTTTGAGGTGAGTTACTTGTACTTTTGCTCAAGTACAAAATAAAAGTAGTTAAGTCAACACTAACAGTAGTAGGCTTGGGCACTCCCCAGTCTCAATCGACATTCCGGTCTTGCCTTCAGTTGAATCTTTACACGTTCCTTCCACCTAGGCCAGCTAGGTCCCTCGCCTTTATCGTCGCCGTAGCCTATGGAAACGTTTGACGTAGACGCAACGACTAAGCTACCCAGCTCGAGTCGAGTGCTATTCATTTAAGCTAAATCAACAAATTATCCAAATACATAAGTAAATCAATAAACGCTACATGAAAATATTGTACACTGTATATCGGAATACACTCGTGAAGCAGTTAGAGCGAGTGAGTGAGTGAGTGAGTGAGTGAGTGAGTGAGTGAGTGAGTGAGTGAGTGAGTGAGTGAGTGAGTGAGTGAGTGAGTGAGTGAGTGAGTGAGTGAGTGAGTGAGTGAGTGAGTGAGTGAGTGAGTGAGTGAGTGAGTGAGTGAGTGAGTGAGTGAGTGAGTGAGTGAGTGAGTGAGTGAGTGAGTGAGTGAGTGAGTGAGTGAGTGAGTGAGTGAGTGAGTGAGTGAGTGAGTGAGTGAGTGAGTGAGTGAGTGAGTGAGTGAGTGAGAGAGAGAGAGAGAGAGAGAGAGAGAGAGAGAGAGAGTGAGTGAATGGAAGGTGGGTCTTTGCAGACAGCCAGTTATTGGCAGTTTTCGTTTATTTGCACATATTGCTTTGAAATTTACTAATTCCCACGCTTCAGACCAAATTGCAGTTAATCACATCTGATTCAACAAACCTCCTGCTGATAATTAGTTAGCGGAACAGACAACCTGCCTTTAATTTTGAACATTGTCATGCAACAATAGAGAGTTGCGTCTAACGTAGCAAACCAAACCTCCGTGTTGTGACTCGTGGGCTTTCCCTGTATAAAAATAACCCAAACAAGCGAAGGCCAAATGTAGGTCATAGCATATCAATGCAACGTAGAGATCCCGCGGTGCGACTCTGCGTTGCTAGGCAGAAAAGCAACGGGCCACAACATGAGTGAGAACGTTAGTTTGTAAGCTGCTCCATTCTCTGTTTTAACTCAATACTAACGTCATTCACTGTCCACAAAAAGGTATGTTCTGTTTGAATACATATTATATCATTTATCTGTTGGCTTAGTGTAAAACAACGGCTCATAATCTAGTTGAAGCGGTTATACTACTGACAACGTATGTTGGTTTCTATGATTCGTTGTTCGCGAAACGAAAATAGACCCATTTGACGAAATAGTGTAAGTTCTACCAAACAATCACAGCGTGTCAAGTGACGACACACGCATTTATCTGAAAAAATGTAACTAGACTAATTCGAAGAGATAATCTGAAAAACCATGTTCGTTGTTCTGGTTAGACAGGTATCATATACAGGGCCTACTACGTCATACCAGGCGAACATGTTTGTTTTTCTATACGTGATATCACAGTGTCTATCTAATCATTTAGTGTTATTTTATTTGGATGGAAACAGGAATGTGTTTGAAATACAAAATGTGACATGTATCATGTGTTGCAAGTAATACGTAATTAACTACTCCAAACATATTGATATAATAATTATCTATGTAACCCTCTGATTAGTAGATGTATTATAATAGTCAATTGTGTTTGAGGTAACAAAAGTAAGAGGGTAGTCATAAGTTTTCTTTTCTATGCAATATATCACTTCGCATTTTACAGACAACCTGGTGTTATGTTATTTGGAAATTAAATGGGATTTTTTTTTATTTGCCACGTATATAAGGTTTGAACTATTAGCCATCTACACAGTAAAAAATCACAAGAGAAAGGGTCATCCGGACAGGTTGTGACCGGTATAGGTCCTGGACAGACCGTGGCATGTATGACAGCTGGTTAACATTTAGGTATCCCGATATCATAGATTAATGTCCGATTCTAAGATAACTGGCAACCGCTTTAACGTTCACCTAAGCAAAGTCCTAATATCAGACGCAATCATTGTGTGCAAATTGTTAAGTGTGTTACAAAAATAGCAACAACCATTCAATGCAGGGGCGGATCCAGAACTTGAGTCTAGGGGGACACTGGCGGACGAATCAAATGGTGTAGTCGAATTTGTTTTCGGGGGGGGGGTGCTGTTGAGAAATGTTCGTCGCCGTAATTTCACCTTATTATTAACCTGAACGGGGGCACATTTCAAACGGTCTAGGGCGGCACAGTCGCGTGGGCCCATTATAAAAAGTCTGCGGACACGCCGAATTCATATGGTCTAGGGCCACCAGGTCCCCCAGGATCCGCCTATGCAATGGAATACTCCGTCCAATATAATACCATAAGCAAGAGTAGGTTGATACGTGAACGTGGTTTTCGCTAAGTATCTATAACAAGTACGGCCTAAATACTTCCATTCAGACTCTTACTCTTCTTTTGTAAGAATTGTGCACTCAGCTAAAACGACAGTGGACTTCTTTACCGCTGTTGATCCCAGAGAAACACGTCTGTGAAGACGAAACTGCAGTGAAATAAACTGAAATTGCCCCCTCGTCGAGTAGCAGTACAGGGAGTAACGTCGCTCTTTTCAGACCGTGTTTCTGTGTCGATCTGTGGTCTGTGTCGACGTCGTCATCATGAGGAAAGAGACATGTAGAGGTCTTTGTGTTCTTGCCTGTCTATCACAGGTGAGTCTCCTGGGCGAATGTGGCTGCGGAACATGGGACAACTCACTCATTTAATATTTGGTTGTCAGGGCCTATTTTATAACATAAGTGTCATTAACTTACAATAATAATAATAGTAATAATGGAATGACTTCTTTAGCGCCAATATCCTCAAAAAATCAGAGCTCCGTGGCGCAACAAATCCAAGGGATTAACCTTTCCCACTGTCACGTACGGAGCAAAAGTCGTCAACAGATGGATGGAATTGCTAAGAAACTAAGGCGGATACGCATTAATAAAAAATAGGTTTTTAGATGAAGGCATATATAAGTTTAAATGAACCCATACAGGATCTTTCTATTATCATTGAATTGAATTGGATTTTATTCAACAACAAACATATATACAAGGTGAACTCTTACATAACACATCAAATTGAACCTATACACAGCATCAACGTGCTGTGGATACCTAACTCTATACAATCATGAAAACTAATTACAGGTATGTGGAACGGAATTGCAAGAAGTTAAGAACTTATGATATGCATTCCCTTATATCTAAATGTCATTCTGTGTATGACCTAAGTTGAACACATGTTTATTCCCGAAATGCACTTAACCTGGCCACTCACATTCTATCTGTTTTCTTATCAGCCGTTGCAGTAGCATAGTACCGGAAATACTCAGAAATAGTAACAAAGCACAAATCTTCATATGTTTATCAAATTATGTTTTTAGATATTTACCTTTGTGCATAACGACGCCATGTTGGAAGTGCAGATGACATCGTACGATAATCCTACCGGCTCAGATTGGTCCTACACCTATTGTGACGACCGAGTTCTTGGAGACTATTGGAAGTGTGATACCGTATTGCACTTCTGTATAGACAAGGCCGGGTAGGTGTGTGTGTGTGTGTGTGTGTGTGTGTGTGTGTGTGTGTGTGTGTGTGTGTGTGTGTGTGTGTGTGTGTGTGTGTGTGTGTGAGTGTGTGTGTGTGTTGTGATGTGTGTGCGTGTGTGCGTGCGTGCATGAGTGCGTGCGTGCGTGCGTGAGTGTGTGGGTACATTCTATTGCATGTGTGTTCTTGTCTGCGTCCACGTGTAGTATCGTGTATGTACGTGCATGGGCTTGCATGACTGTGTGTGCATCTTAAGCCGTATCTCAATATGCATCTATGCGTTGGCTTATGTGTGCGCGTGAGAATTCATTTGGTCGATTTGTATGCAGACTCTTGAGTACGTTCATGCGGGATCAGTTGCTATTGTAAATGTGTATTCGCGTGTGGATGCTTGTCTTTGGCACACCGGCCTGGTCAGTGATAGTGAAATATATTTTTCGACAGGGATTTGAACACGAACCATTGCGCCTACTTCGCAGCGGTAACGAGAATATATCAGAACCAGAACAACATTGTCTTCGGCACAGACATGAAAACCGTAAAGAACCCGATCAAAATTCACTTCGATGCTTGGCCGGTAGGTAGCCAATGTGAATCGTAATTATATATCCAGTAGGTGAAGGTTTCTCACTGATTTTTTTTCCAGCCGCAGTGAACCGGGTATTAAGTCCCACAGGTTTAGTCTGCACAAGAGCTGAAAATAGCTGTTTACGTCATGTCACATATTTT
Source organism: Escarpia spicata (assembly GCA_963995525.1). Lineage (NCBI taxonomy): Eukaryota > Metazoa > Annelida > Polychaeta > Sabellida > Siboglinidae > Escarpia > Escarpia spicata. Next base: position 49,110,656 of record OZ023215.1, read on the forward strand.
TATTATTTTGGCATTATTTTGAAATAATCGTCTTCGTGTTTTCTAGAATTCTAGATTCTAGAATACATCGCCACTGGTCCAAGGAAGCGAACCAATACAGAAAGACGCGACTGAGCCTCGGCGTATGGGGAGATTTACTTACAATGGTCCATTATTAGCGTATTGATATTATATACACTGTAGATGATTTCAGTTCACCACACCAAAGCCAATCCTGTTTTTCCGACCGACCGACCGACCGACCGACCGACCGACCGACCGACCGACCGACCGACCGACCGACCGACCGACCGACCGACCGACCGACCGACCGACCGACCGACCGACCGACCGACCGACCGACCGACCGACCGACCGACCGACCGACCAAGGTATTGTGGTGATATTGATTGTTTTACACCCATCTTGTCTTCTAGGGTAGCGTCCGCTTCAAGCTGATGGTAGTTGACAAGGATGTTTTATTTGATAACGCTATAGACACGATGGACGTAATATTGAAGATATCCGCCGCTAGGAGTATTAGTCAGTCTCAGTGGTCTGACACGACAGTCATCAAAGGTCTTAGGGAAAATGAACCGAGCACGTAAGTACTAGTTTATAGACGTAATCGAGTAAGTAGTAACGCTTTGTAGAAGAAACATCCACGTCTTGTTTATGAAAATTTATTTCCAATTTTGCGAATGATGTGTTCAATGTATACATATTCTTTGTGCAAATGGTTAGTTCTTGCATACAATAATATAACATTGCGCGTCTCGTACAAGGCTATGTATATCACCAACAGAATCAAACAAACCATTGGACCCTTTGAAGATCTCCTGACAACAGTCAAGAAAAGGAAGCTGAAGTGATATGGTTATGTTAAAATCAAACGGCCTTACAAAATCTATCCTGCAAAGACACTGTGCCAGGAGGAAGAAAGACAGGCAGACGGGGGAAGAGTTGGGAAGGAATGGACTGATCTGATGTTCGGCACCTCCCAAAGGGCAGTTGCGAATCAAAAGAGATGGCGGGATCTATTAGGAAGTCAACAGAAGTGCCCCAACGATAGAGAGAGAGAGAGAGAGAGAGAGAGAGAGGGAGGGAGGGAGGGAGGGAGGGAGGGAGGGAGGGAGGGAGGGAGGGAGGGAGGGAGGGAGGGAGGGAGGGAGGGAGGGAGGGAGGGAGGGAGGGAGGGAGGGAGGGAGGGAGGGAGGGAGGGAGGGAGGGAGGGAGGGAGGGAGGGAGGGAGGGAGGGAGGGAGGGGGAGGGGGAGGGGGAGGGAGAGAGAGAGAGAAATCTAAACACAAGGAAACCAAATACTTTTGTCTCAAGACCAAATTGTCAAAACACACACAAAATGTTTTAGTTATGTGTGGTGGGTGCACCATCGCACAACATTTATCAACAGACTACTCTAGTGTCTACGTACCCTAACATGTTTACCATTGAAATGGTAAAAGAAAGATAAGATAACAAGCTCTACCGAAAATGGAGAATATGAAACAGGAAATAAGTATATTTTTCAGTCATACCTTAGCAGTAATTATTCAAATAATACAATACAATTAAGTTTACTTTCTTTCATCTTATATCCTGAGCGTGTACTCCCCCAGCTGATGTTGAAAGTAAATTGTAAAACAATGTTTTAGACTAAATAATTAACCTCCTCGTTTTTATCCACTGCAGAATTTGTTTTCCTGGCGTTATAACATTGTACACGTTGTACTGTCCGGTATCGCCATGTTTGCTTGACCGCAGTGTGTCACTGAAGTACCGTGTGTACTGCATGGATAACTACTACAACACTACTTGTGATCGCCATTGTGTTCGAACCAACGGCCCAAGAAGACATACCTTGTGCGACCCGGCCACTGGGGCTGCAGTCTGTCAGACCGGTATGATTTCCTACGACTCGTTTAACAGTACACGATTACAATGTGAAAGGGTGGCAGTATGTTTCTCTACCCAGAATTAGTGACGGTGGTAATATGTATTAGCAAGTCTGCAGTGTTGAACGTGGGAAATATGATTCGTTGAACATCAAAGGGTATTGCGGTTACCTCAGCCCGCCTTGGTATTATTGCCAATAAAGCTGGTTTTGAAAATTGATGTTTTGTTTAACCTGTTATTTGAACCTGCTCCGGCGTCATACCTTCCAAACTGCAAACGTTGTTACGGACTTACTAAATACAAACTTTTGGCGGGCATTATGCCTACAACATAGACTTACATAGTTGTTATAGTCTTAAGAACATTATATTAATTAATAAATGTACAACTAGGAATAAAATATATACATGTCGGGACATGTGTGAAAAACACAGATATAAATAGGTTGTTTTACTTTTTAAATTGTCATCATTCCCAAGGTGACGTCATTGTAGTTATGGGAATGAGCTTACGTTCAAAATACTGTAACAGTGATAACTGATGCCCTAGATGTGTTGGTCCATGGATAAGCTTCAATGCGACAACATCAAGTTGAACAAGGATTCACTGTTGCAGAGTGGGAAGGACCCGACTGTAATGTGTTCTCCGATGACTGCATTGGCAACAACTGCACGAACGGAGCCACCTGCAAGGACGGACATCGCCAGTACACATGCATGTGTGTCCCGGGATTCACGGGTAAGGTGTTTGTTACATAGCGGCGTAAGATTCACCTCATCTACCCATCTATCACCCCGACCCTCCCTCTCCTCCTTCCTCTGTTTCTCTCGGTCTCTCCGGTCCGTCCGTCGAACTTCTCTTGTTGCTGTTTCCCATAAGTGGTGTAAACCCATAACCTGAGAATCTTAGTAACATTGTTTCACATTTGCTAATAAACAAACATAATACATGTTAATGGTTTAGAAACGAAATTGTAATTTAAGAAGATCTCAAGCATAAACTAATTAAAAATAGAACGCTGTTGATTGATGTTACTACTGGTCAGCAGTATGGGCCTATGCTTATTTACAATATACAAGACATAGCTGAAATCAGCAGCATTCCTCATCTCCTGAAGACATGCTGGACCTAGCACGCTGCTCTTCTTAGATGTCACAAAAACGATCTTAACAGTTTTGGCAAATTTCGATGTCGAACGGATCAAATACAAATCCGATGGAATGCCAGTATAAACAAGAAAATGTCACCAAACGTGCTTTTCTAACTACGTCTGTAGTCTTGATCTATTTGTAAAACCACAATGCTTACAGCTTTGACTTATAGATTGACATGTAAGCTTGCTAGCACTCATAAACACTTGCTGACTTCAGGACGATTCTGCGAGATCAACATCAATGAGTGTGCCAGCGAGCCTTGTTTCAACGGCGGTACTTGCACAGACGCCGTCAACGCCTTCAACTGCTCCTGCAAACGAGGGTACTTCGGCAGCACCTGTTCTCACAATGAGTGCGACAGGGACAACTCCCCATGCCTTAACAACGGGACATGCTTCCTTAGCAACAAAGACGAAGTTAGGTGTGCGTGTCCGGAGGCTTACACGGGTGACGTGTGTCAGCGAGACAAGTGTTCTGACGTCCATTGCATGAACCTGGGAACTTGTAAGGACGGGTTCTGTATCTGTAGACCCGGATACCTGGGCATACGCTGTGACGTGAATCGCTGTGAGATGATAGCGTGCATGAATGGGGCGACTTGCACAGACGGGAAATGTTCGTGTGCGCCAGGATACACCGACCGCCATTGCTCGACAAAGGTGGGTGATAATCAGTGTTCTACACCTCAGCTGAAAAGTTGGTGGTCAGTCGGACCTTCAACTTTCAAAAGTTGGTGGTCACACACAAACGTTGGCAGTCCAAATATTAACATAATTACACGAGTAATATTTATTTCCAGCTGTAACGCATGGCAATTATGAAGCTAGTTCATGCCAAGTCTGTCCTGCATATTGATTTGTGATATTTAGATTAATGAACCAGCGACTATAGAATACCAACATAGACAACAGTTTATTGTTGACAGAAAAACATGGGTCACTGTCCGAGTCCAACTCAGATTTGAATTTGGGCATCCTCGCGCTGGATGTGGGTTTGAAGTCAGCCATGTCGGGTGATGGCAGCTTACATTGTGGATAGCTTCATGCGGTTCGAAACTCAGTCTTGAACTCTTCGTTCGTTTCAATATGCTAAAGCCTCTTTTACACTTAACGGAACTCGCTGGAAGTGCCAACACTAAGAAACAAAACTCAATCGATATATCAGCGTTGGTTAGCTCGACATTTTAGTGTTTGTCCAATTTGTTTTTGTACCACGCTTACGATAAAATTTCCCGTTCGGAAGTATACAAGTCAAATGTCACCATTATTGGCACTTGTATAGTATCCGGGCCCACCTCGATTTCGTCATTACAATAATATGTTTGTTTAAATGTTATACCTCGTGTGTTATTGCCATCATTCAACTTCATCCCATGCGTATTTACGTTACAAAAATGACGCATCTTAGCTCACTTTTGATGCCCAAAGAGCGACCCAGTTAAGAACAAAACACGGTGCTATATTACTCACTGCGTTAACGCGCGGCCGCAGCGGCGCAGACTGACGCAAACCGGTGTACCGGTCTGGAAGGAGGTTCCGGTCTGAGAGTAAGTTCCGGTTCCGTTTTGCGTATTGCACATGTGCTTGTACATATCAAAGGTTAGCGCCTACTTTCGGCCCGCAGTTGTACCGTCTGGAAGTAAGTTCCGGTCTAAGAGTAAGTTCCGGTTCCGTTTTGCGTACACACTGTACATGTCAAAGATTAGTGCCTATTTTTGGCCATCTTAAACACGGTGTTTGCCGAAACTATGTGTGAGCCAATTATAGTATAGTTTTACGTTAATGATACCGTTACTTTTGTAATTGTTAGTATACATAACTAACCCTCATAATTAGCATAACTTGTAATTATTTGCAAAAAAAGTGTTTTATTTTGATGCCATTGTCTCAGAGCGTTGTGTCTCTTACGACTTCGTCACACAGAGCTTTTGTGGTAAACACAAATCTCCGCATTTTAAATGACTCCGTCAGTTTGGCATGTATGAAGCTGAAATTGTGTATGTAATCTAGCAGTTCTATTGAGGGCGGTTCGTAGATTTATATTTTTAAAATTTCGTCGAGGGTGGGGATCCTGGGGGTAACAATTTATAAATGACACATCTCTGTCAATTTGGCATGTATGAAGCTGAACGTTTGTGTATGATCTACTTGTAAGTCAGATTTGCCTGTAGACAGTGTAGTCACGCGCAAATATACGTTCACTGTTCAGCACCGTAGGGGGGCAAGTAGGTCAGTGGAGTAACGGTAGCTACAGCAAACGAAAAGTTATTAATTATGTAACTGAGTCGCCGCGTGCGTCGAGCAAGCCAGCAAGGGTCAAAGTTGATTGCGCGAGCATGCGAAATACGCAAAACGGCACCGGAACTTACTTTCAGACCGGAACCTCCTTCCAGACCGGTACACCGGGTCGCTCTTTGGGCCTCAAAAGTGTGCAAAGACGCACTACATTCGTAATATAAATATGCCTGGGATGATGTCGAATGATATAACTAAATCACTAAGGTATCAAATTTAGGCAAACATGTAGTTATAATAACGAAATCGAGGTTGGCTCGGATACTAGACAAGTCCTCCATTATTTTATTTTACAAAATCTGCCGTCTTGTGGGCCGGCACTTTTTCAAAGTTACCGACCCGACGAAATACTTGACGGTCTCAGGTCTTCGGGTCGGCAGTAATTTCGAACACTGGTGATAATAGCAACAATGATAATAATAATAATGACAAACTTCTATAGCACCTAAATCCACAGGAATCTGAGCTCAGAGGCGCAACATACAAGAATCGTTAAACAAAATCGTTAACATGGACAAACAAGAGTCGTCATTAGAACAAGGGACCGCCGAAAGTTAGGGTGGGAATGCAATTTCAAGTAAATAAGTCTTCAGTTTTTTTATGACGGATACGTATATTCTCAGATGATTTTAAAACGATAGGGAGTTGATTCCAGATACGTGGTGCAGCCACAACAAAAACACATTTGCCAATAACAAGCTTGGTTTTTGGAACAAAAAGTCGTTGAAAAACAGATGATCTGAGATTCCTAAATCCATAATGTTTAGTTTGCAAGATTCTTCTTGCATTCAACACCGCCATTGTGGCACCCCTCTATTGCACCCCACGACGATATTACAAACAACAACAACAACGACAACAATAACAACAACAACGACACCATTTTTATCATAAGCATTTCCCCATCTTCACAGTAGTCATCTGCGAAGTTATGCACGTACACACAACAACATCACACGAACCCATATGCACGCACGCACGCACGCACGCACGAACGCACGCACACACTCACGCACGCACGAACGCACACACGCACGCACACGCGATGAACACACAGATACACACAGGCACATACACACATACTCACAAAAGCGCACGCGTGCACACTCACACACACACCACATACACGCCACACACTCGGCAGAAAAAAACTAACACAGTTATTGTCAACAGCTTCCATAATCACACCTTGAAATCTGACTACTCAAATGCACATAATAAATACATTATGTCAGAGCAGGTGAATTTTGTAAAATATCGTTTCTCAAGAATACACTGCACTTTCTTTCGTTTGTAACCAAACAGAAGTCTAACAGTGTCCTGACCCCTTATAGATTAACGGACGAAGTGGAACCGACAATCAACCTGGACAAATGGATGCTCGGAAACAAAATGGCGATCACGAATCCGGCGGTGATCATGCGTCCAGCCCTGGCCAGTCCGTTCAAGGCGGTCTATCGGCCAGTAACGGTCAAGCTGGAATCACAGGTGCAGGGGATGGGAAAACACAAACCAAAGTAAGTGTCATGCGAGTGGAACTGATTCTGTCATACATAATGTCGATTACCTGGGTAATAACACGACAAGTAGAGATATTTAAATAAGACTTACAATGAACTGATGAATACGCACGCATGCACGCATGCACGCATGCACGCATGCACGCGCATTCATATAAACATTCACGTGCCCGCGCATGCACTCACAGACACACACAGACGCACAAAGTCACGCATAGACATACGCAGACAGACAGACAGACAGACAGACAGACAGACAGACAGACAGACAGACAGACAGACAGACAGACAGACAGACACGAATGCAGGTTGGCAGGCATGCGCGCGCGCACGATCGCACGCACACACACACACAGACACACACACACACAAACATACTCAAAGCACGCGTCTACACATGTAACTTCGCAATGTTCATCTTTGCGTTTAAACCTTCTGTTATTGTCGCTATCACAAGTGTTTCAGCGCACTGTTCCCATACTAGATGGTGGAGGTGGCCTTTACACAATGTCTTTGATGCTCCAGATTGATGGACAAGGCGGGACTGACAACGGACCAGTGTATACTGGATTACAAGATGAAGCCCATGATGGTGACAATCCTCCAAAATTAGGTGGACCCATCCAACAAAAACAACAGTCCAGTAGCGATCAAGCTACGACACAAAATGTAGGGCGCATCATCCGTGGTCAATTTCAGGATATCATTATGCAATGGCATAATTGCCAACAGCAGAACCTTAATGGTCAGCTGGAACGAACTTATCATGAGAATACTCTAACAGTTATAACAGCTGACCTCTTGCATTTTTGCTCATTGGGTGTGTGTAGGCTAGGATATAATTAAATATAATTAACGTTAATGCAGCATATTAGGTATGAAATACTGTCTACCTTTACTTTGTATTAAAATTGTCATGCTAAATAAAATCATGTTTTCAGTTTCAGTTTGTATCTTCTGGTTTTGCAGGCAAACGGTGGTCCAAGGACAGGCAGCCCGTTGCCACTGCTCGTCGGTGTCATGTTGGTTATACTGGTGTACAGCAACGTGTAGTTCAACATTCTGGCGATAACGGACGGCTACCATATGTTCTACGACGTCTTCCGTCTACCGGTGCCTTCGATCATTGATAGATAAGCCGGATATCACACGCACTGATATCAGCTTCAATCAACCGTGGCCTATGAGATAGACAGCTAATAATTATATACAAAACACAATAATATAGTGAACGCATCAATAAACGAACGAACGAACGAATGAACGAACGAACGAATGTTGTTGATGTTAATAAACATACATAATACACAGCTTATTATTTGCCGGCGCCACGAACTTATTCCAGTCAGATGGCAACAACATTTCGCGATTTTCAACGATATTGTTTTCACTATTATTTTTAGGACAATGGGAAAAGCAATTTTGCTTGTAATCCCTTATTTCAATAAATGTACTACTATATACCTCAACGTGCTGTGAACATATGCAGTGTAGTAACATGATCACAAGTATGTAGTGTAATTTTAATTATTATGTAGCTTACTATTAAACATGATGTTTATATATCACTAGATGGGTGATCCGGATGTGCCCGGGTGTAAGGGAGACCGGGGCTGGTTGAAAACAATATATAAACCTCAATATTTTGAAACTCGTTTTATTTAATTATCACATCAAATTACACGCAGGCGTCAGAGTACAAGCCTCTGCCATATTAAAAGATACAAAGTGAACTGATATGTTTAAGATATGACGACTTTACTCTTTACACTGAGCATCTCTCGTACATATTTATCTTATCAGCATGTATCGTTTGACAGACGGACGGACAAACACACACTTACATTTATATATATCAGATGTTGCTCTGTAGCCAGTTGGTTTGCTTTATGTGTCTTGTTAGTTTTGTCAACTATGCATGTATGCTTTTGTTTTTTCATCATTTATATTGCATGGGAACTAAAATAAATTGATTGTCTTGCGTTTGTTCTAGAAAAAAAAACAGAAAAAGGTACAACAGAAACATCGCAATTAAGAATGTGGGTGGTTCATACGATTTTGGTTTAAGTGGCAGTTTCGGGCTCTTTTTGTTAACTTTGATGCTGAGTGTTATACAGCTCAATGTATTATTTGCAGTTTTTATTGTTTCTGGTTGTTACTTATAAGTATGTATACGTATTGCATTGTCTACTCAAGAATACCTTGTCAATCACAGTGTTGTCACGTGGACAAATACATGTTTCCAGGTGTTCTGATTACTATATGAAAGCGTTGCATTCCCACACTGCTCTGAATAGTTCCACCAGCACTCATTGCTACGTCACAACCCTTTCTTCTATGATTCTACCTAAAACCCATGTATCCCATAATATATATTACGTTCACCTCCCGTGCATGAGCTGCGTATAAGCATTTGCATTTGCAAAATTAAACAATGCCTGTCGTGGATCGGCCAACTTATTTAATGTGTTTAGAATTATTTGTTACATGTGTACTTCTAGTACCTGTCAAGCCTTGCTAATAAATATCCGGGTTCTGAGATATATTAGAAGGGAAGTAATTATACACAATTAAAGAATTAAAAAAATGTATTGACCCATCTTTCAAACAACAAAATACAGCGATTCTTCAAGGAAGACTCGTCAGCCTCCATAACCTCTTATCATACAAAGTCTTACGTACACACATCTCTAACATAACATTTCATAGGTACACAAGGATTGATCAGTTCTTCAATCCTATGTTATTTCACCAAAAGATTCTATAACATAATCGCCATATTGGCACAAAAGTTCAACACCCTAAACATATGCGCAAACATAATGTTTATAATGAACGATACCACAGTTCGTCATCACCGTCAACTTGAGGATAATTTATCCCTCAGTAGTCGAGCGAAGTAGTTCTCGCTCGGTTCGTCGGGAATTCCCTCTTCGGATGTGAATTCTCCATTGTCGCGTAAGCCGTCTACACTCGCACTGTTGTTACAACTCGGCGTCTACCGCTCTCGAGTGCACTTTGTCAGACTTCACCCCGCCCCGACACTAAAATAAATGATAACTATAATAATAATAAAATATTCTTATTCCTTGTTGTGTAACCTACACCCTTCAAATCATATGTTTTTCCACCGACACTACATACAATCATAGTACCTACACACAAACATATGTAGCTAATGTTCGCCATAGATATATACATATCCGGACCCAATAGTCAATCAGTAATAAACAACTCCACCACCTTAAGTATTCTAATTCCCAACAAACTATACACCAATAACCATTATCTGTGACACAATAGAATACAACCTATGTTCGCTTCGTGTTACAATCTAACATTCACATAACAGAGCGATGATTCGCCACCCTGTATAAATCTCGAGATACCAGTATCATTGCGCTGACCATATTCTTTTATTATTGACCACACCCTTTGACACAATTATAACAATGTAAAAATCAGATGTTTAAGCCAATACCTCTAATCTAACATTCACTCATAATATATTCCACACACCTCCGGTATTCCCTCTACTCTATATATGCATGAAGAAATTCAACGTCAAAGCCACCACTGGGTAAAGACTTCATGTTAGCCAACCGCAACGTAATGGTTTCTCTCCACCGAAGAGACCAGATTACATTTCTTTGCTCTGTCGGGTTCTGGACTGGTCTGTTCTATTCTACCTTCAAACCTCAGTACCACCACCCTATACCTATCACATCGTCGTGTGATCCCTGCTATTACTACTACTACTACTACTACTACTACTACTACTACTACTACTACTACTACTACTACTATTACTACCTACTACTACTACTACTACTACTAATACTAATACTACTACTACTACTATTACTACTACTACAGTCATTTACAAAAATTTAAGACCCGGCACGATTTTTAAGCATTTTACTGTATGGCACCATATTGCGTCAGATAATGTCTGGATTGCATCATCCTATTTGGGCCTTGAAGCAATACGTCTAGTCAGTACTTCCAGGTCATTTGTCTGTTGTCAGTATTGATTAGGTATTTTTCAGTGTTGTCTTCATCCCTGAAATGGGCAAAAAAATCGTCTTTGACAGAGGTTCTAAGGGCACGAATAGTGACTCTACGTGGAGAAGGTTATACGGAAAGAGACATTAGTGCTAAATTACGTTATTCCAAGACAGCCGTGCACAACGCCATCGTCAAATTCAATACTGATGGCACTTTTCGTGACACTAAAAGGAGTGGTCGTCCACGGAAAACTATCCTCAGGGATGACCACACAATGAGACGCATCGTGATGCGCTCGCCAATGAGCTCATGCAAGAAAATTCGGGCTGCTTTACGCTTAAAAGGTACGGAAATAAGTCTCAGTACTGTTTCGAGACGTCTCAGCAAGGAATTTGGGCTCAAGTCCCGGAAGCCACGCCTGACACCTGTGATGAAAAAAGAGACTGGACTTTGCCAGACGATATCGCCACTGGACTCTCGCGCAGTGGAAGAAAGTGTTGTTCTCAGATGAATCGACCATGCAACAGTTTATACCTCGCAAGAGGCACGTTAGGCGGTCAGTAGGTAAGCGATTTGATGAGAAATATACAGCAGCCACAATGAAACACCCGCCAAGTCAGATGATTTGGGGGGGTGCCATGTCATGTTTTGGCCCTTCTGATCTGTATTTTATTCCACATAACACCACTGTGAATGGACCTAGGTACGTGGAGTTGCTGAAGGAGAAGCTGAAACTGCATATGGACATCCACAAATGTACGATTTTCATGCAAGGTGGCGCTTCTTGTCACCGATCCAAGGTAGCCACTGATTTCCTCAAGAAGAACAAAATCTCCGTGCTGGAATGGCCTTGGAACAGCCCAGATCTAAATCCCATTGAGAACCTGTGGACTACAATGAAGGATAAGGTGGCAGACAAACAACCATCAAGCGCTCAAAACTTGAAACAAGCTATCAAGGACGTTTGGGTCACCGAAATCACCCGGGAATACTGCGAATATCTGGTTTCTAACATGCCACGTCACATCCAGGCGGTCATTGACAGAAAAGGAGGCCACACTAAATACTGAAAAGTAGAGACACTGACACTTTTGGACGACATAAAGTTTCATATTATGTTGTACTACGTTTATTTGGCGAAATAAACTGATATATGTTATGTGAAGTGGGTGGGTGGGTGCGTGTGTGCGTGCGCGCGTGCGCGTGCGCGTGCGCGTGCGCGTGAATGAGTGGATGGGTGCGCGTGCGCGTGAGTCAGTGGGTGGGTGTGTGGATGTGTGGATGTGTGGATGTGTGGGTGAGTGGGTGTGTGGGTGTGTGGATGTTTGGGTGAGTGAGTGGATGGGTGCGTGTGTGCGTGCGCGTGAGTGGGTGGGTGTGTGGGTGTGTGGGTGTGTGGGTGTGTGGGTGAGTGGGTGAGTGGGTGGGTGTGTGAGTGGGTGTGTGAGTGGGTGTGTGAGTGAGTGAGTGAGTGAGTGAGTGAGTGAGTGGGTGGGTGAGTGGGTGAGTGAGTGAGTGAGTGAGTGAGTGAGTGAGTGAGTGAGTGAGTGAGTGAGTGAGTGAGTGAGTGAGTGAGTGAGTGAGTGAGTGAGTGAGTGAGTGAGTGAGTGAGTGAGTGAGTGAGTGAGTGAGTGAGTGAGTGAGTGAGTGAGTGAGTGAGTGAGTGAGTGAGTGAGTGAGTGGAAGGTGCGGTAGCGATCGAGTCCCGGTACCGTGTCATTATTCTTTGCCCATCCAATCTCTTTTCGACCCTAGAATTACACGAAACTGTCTCCTAGGTGGCGGCACGGAAAACATGTTGTGACTGCGCATGACAGCGGCACTTCCGTTAACGATGCTGGTGGTAAACATAACTAAGGAATTAGCGTTCTATTTTTTGTTGAATGCTAATTTATTACGATACATGCAGTGGTTATAAAACAGCCTACGCCATTAGAGAACGCTGCTCTTTGTGAATATATACTAATGTTTACGAAAATGCTCGAATATGGTTAGTAAATACGTTTCTAAGTCGCTTTTATACCAGGCTTGCGTTCAAGTTCGGCTCAAGTTCAGCCTTCAGCCTCAGGGCATTGACCCGTTTTTATATAAAAGCTGAAACCAAACGTTAACAGTTAATACTAGTGTAAGCGTCTTGAAAGTTATATCGCTTTATTAACCATAATCTTATATATTGTTTAGCATTTTATATTCCATTTGGCAGAGAAATAGAAAAATAACAATTACAATCCCACCCAAGCAAGATAACTTGACAAGTCAACAGACAACACATATACGAATTCCCTGTCTATGTAGACTACAACGGTACTATACATTCCAAAATGATAAAGTACATAACTGAAGATAATGTGATGAATATTTGTTGACTATGCTGGGTCGTATATTGACTACTGGTCTGAGATTTGGGGCAACACGTAACGTTCTAACTTATGGCCGATATTTGTTTTGCTAAAATTAAATACGTATTATATATGGAGCAAAAGCTCAAGACCATACAAACAACTTGTTTGTCGATCTTAAAGTTATGAAGTTTTTTATTATATCGAGTATAAAATGGCTATCACAATGTTAGTTGGGTTTGCTTATCCATTTCCGGACGTTGCAGCCTTGATGGATTGTCTATAGACAGCTCTTTCATTTTTACCTCCCCACTCACCAGACGTTTGCTCCCATCCATTCCTCTATGTCCTTCTCCCATTTTCTCCTAGGTCTTCCTCTGCTTCTGCTGCGTTCCAGTTTTCCTTCCATTATTAGTCTCTCTACAGATTGATGCCATTTGAAATGGCCGAAATAACTTTCTTTACAAAGTTTAATAAAGTCCCTGGTATAACACCAAGCTCATCTGCGATGGATACGTTAGTTCTATGTTCAGTCCATGAAACTCTTAATATCTTTCTATAACACTTGTTTTCAAATGCATTTATACATTTAGTAATGTTCTTATTAAGAGTCCAGGTTTCGCATCCACACGTAGCAGTTGGAACTATGCAGACTCAGATCATTTGTAGTTTCATATATCTTTGTTCATTGCTTTCCACAGCTTCTTCATCTCCGTCAACTTTTTACTCGCCTTTGCCAATCTCCGCTTGTACAATGTACAAGGTGAAATATCATTTACCTCCGAAAAACATTCTAAGCTGTTTTCACTTGAATAAAGAATGTTGTTATGTAACAAGACAGAGAGATATATTTAAACAACTGTATGTTCGTACAACTTTGAAGGCTATGTGTGTGTCTAATGTTGGAGTCAAACTGTGGAATAGTTTACCTGAAGATTTAAGAAAGTGTCAGCATATTTGTATGTTTAAAAAAGTACAAATCATCTATAATTGACAGTTGTATTGTAGTCGTGGTACTATGTGGAGTAATGAAGACTCCTAAGAATATCAAAAATAAATATGTACAATAATTTTTTATTGGTGATTTATACTTAATAAAAACATATTGCATTTTCATCGTCAGCACCTAAAAAGGTTGGGGGTGAACCATTGATAAGTACTGTACTAATGTTCACCCCCTTTCCACATACAACATTGCATTTGTCATATTGTGATGTGTAATGTTGAATATTGTTGGAAATAAATTATTTATTTACTTACTGAGCCTAGACTGGTCAGGTTATGGCAGAATTTGATCAAACATGCTAAATTTGACTTTAGAAATGATGTACATAGCAGTAGTCCATGGAGCTGATGATGGCAGATTTTTCGCGTCCAAAGTATGGAAGTTTTTGTTCCTAGTAAAGGCCTTCTGGTGGTTGTAAAGGCCTATTCTGGACTTGAACGCTCTGGAGCAGGTTGGACAAATGTACAGTTGGCCTGATGTTTCCTGAGTTGCAGATTCTTTCCTCTGCCTAGGTCTACAACCACACATATGTATCTAATGTTTGCGCAGAAGCACTTCGAGTTAGATGTTCTGAGAGTACTCACCTGCTTCCGTCATTCTATATTGAAACTGGGGTGGTGATCCATGCCATGTTGATCTTGTGGGGTTTGTTTTAGTGTTGGTTTTTAGAACATTAGATTCTTAGTCATGAGAATCCTTGTATGAATCCTCATGCTGCTACTTTATGGCTTCCAGTTTAGTTAACTTCACTTGCCTCGGTTCAATAAATCGCACACATCAATACCAGTACCAGTCTACAGACAGTCATTTATAATTTAAATAAGTATTTGATAATGACACTGATTTTACTGTTGTTTATTTCAGTGTGAATGCATCGCAGCAAGCGCACATAAGACAGCCTACGGAGTCTAGGTGACGCCACGATGCTGCCTCGATGTGGCGGCTCCGACGACAACCGACACGTGACACTGCCCTGCCACTTGGCGCAGTGGCCCGACATCAAACGTCACCTGAACCACATGGTTGCCAACAACCTCAACTGCAGTCACAGACTCGTGAATGCACTCAATGACCTCTATGTACTCGTACACGGCGAGGACGAGGGGGTTTTGTCTCACCGCGGTGTCTTTGATGGACTCAAGCAGTTCTTGCACTCAACCGCCACCAGGGAGGAGACGGTCAACTTCTTTGTGGTCAGTCTACCATGTATTGTCCAGCGCGCGGTGGACATTGAAGACCTGCAGCGAGATGATGGCCTGACCTTCAGTCGACAGCTGCAAGGTCAGCTTGTTGTCATGTTTTTTATAAAACCTCCGATGTTCCAACAAAATTTGAATGTCCACTGAAGACTTGTTTCTTCCTAACCAAGTTTAATATCTCTTGCAGATGAACACTAGTTTATCAACATTTAATAAATTAACAAATACTATTTTTAATAATTTTATTCACATTTGGATTATATAGCGGTATTTAAAAGTACATGTTGGTAATCATATATTTATTCATGTAAATGTGTATTAGTATTTCTTAGTTTTAATTATTATATGTTTGTGTTATGCTATATTTATTTAATAATCAGACTAGTAGTAGTATTTTAATATATCTGTTTCAGATATATATATTTAGAGTTACTGCTACTACTACTAAATGGACAATAGACTATTTGTTTATTTAGTAATAGTAGTTTTTACATATATATGGCATTGTGAATTATCATGTATCTAAAGCAATTTTGGATCTTGCATGTTATCATTAATATTAATTAATCTTTCTTTCTTTTCATCTTGTTATATACATTCGCTTCCTTCGACTATTGGTCTCTGATCTACCAATGACTGTATATTTGGAAACACAAGTGTAGTTATTTATATGCCTGGATAATAGTAACAATTACTAAATTAATGTTCAAGTTATTATAATAGTAATACGTTGAACAAAACACAATGTAATAATAGTAATAGGAAACAGTATAATAGTAATGACCTATTACTTTTCTATTACTATTTCCGTGTGACCAAAGGGGTTCAGTGGTGCCTCGAAGCCTGTTCTGGGTGTTCATGTGCCACCTATCCTTTTTTTCACAAGCTTGGGATTAGTGGCTGCCTGCACACTATAATAATAATAACAATAAACTTTATTTACACACCATCAAATCCGGGACTAATCATCTAAGAAGCATACAAACGCATTTAAGAGAAATAAATAAGAAAAATAAATAAAGCTAGGAAGCAAAATCCTAGTATATATATAGATAGATAAACCTATGTATAGTAAAATTATGGGTAAATGCAATAATAAAATAAATGATTACCAAAAGTGCTGAACATACTGGATAAAATAAATAAAAGCCTAAATTACATTAAATAATTTGATTAGATACTAAAATGTGATTCTGAGATAAATAAGACTACAAATTAATTAAAACTATATGCATAAATAATAATACTGGCCACCAAGCATCAGTAGAGCAGTATGGTTTAATTGGTACTGGTTTAATTAGACTGATTATACTCCACAGTTTGACAGAGACATGCTTTTATTTAACAAGATTTAACAAGATTGCCATCCAGATAATTACTCTGGATGGCAGTTGGACAAGGAAGCCTTTTGGCTTATCGAGAGTCCAATACTTTTTATCTACATGTATCCCGCCTTTTTAAGGTGTGTGTCGATTTTATTTTTAAACATATTCACGCTACTAGCACCAACACAATCAGGAGATAATCTGTTCCATTCATTTACAGTCCTTTGTGAGAATGAGAACTTTCTTATATCTAATCTACACTGCTCCTTTACTAATGTAGCTTCATGTCCTCTGGTCCTTCTATCTTTCTTAACTGAGAAAAAAAAAATTCTATCAATATTTTCATAACCATTCAATATTTTAAACACTTCTATGTGATCTCCTCTCAATCTCCTGGTCTCTAGTGTTGTTAAACCACATTCTTTTAGGCGTATTTCGTAACTAAGATCCCTCAGATTTGGTATCATTTTAGTCGCTCTCCTCTGTACTCTTTCTAGCATATCTATGTCCTTCTTGCGATATGGCCTCCATGCTTGTATACAATATTCTAAATGAGGCCTCACTATTGTTTTGTACAGCGGTACTATTAATTCTTTTTTCTTATACGCTATATTTCGCCTAATTAATCCAAGGATTTGATTTCCCTTTGACGCTGCAATTCCGCACTGCTCTGAAACCTTCATATCAGCACTAATGGTTAACCCTAAGTCCTTTTCTTTTACAGTAGTACTTAGAACAGTACCCCCCATTTTATATTTTACCTCTTCATTCCCATGACCTGTGTGGAGGCATTTACATTTCCCAAAATTGAACAGCATTTGCCACTTTTCAGACCATTTGATCAACCTATCAAGATCATCTTGTAAATGCTGTCTGTCTCCATCACTTTTAATCCTTCTAAACACTTTTGTATCATCCGCAAATTTCAACACCTTGCTTGTTATATCATCGTCCAAATCGTTGATATATATATTAAGAATAATATAGGTCCTAGTACTGATCCCTGTGGTACCCCACTCAATACCGATTTCCAGTTTTAAGCCTCCCCATCAACTACTACACGTTGTCTTCTGTCATTCAGCCATTTTTCTATCCAGTTTATTATACCATTTCCTATGCCATGGGCCTTTAGCTTAAGGAGTAATCTTTGATGTGGTACTTTGTCGAAAGCTTTTTGAAAATCTAAATAGATGATATCTACTGGTGATCCCTCATCTACCCACCTAGTGATGTCTTCCAAAAAACATAACATATTTGTTAAGCATGACCTCGCTTTTAAAAACCCATGTTGAGATGGGTTTATCAAGTTATGTTTAACAAGAAAATCCACCATGTGATCTTTAATTAGTCTTTCTAATAATTTGCAAATCACTGATGTTAAACTCACTGGTCTATAGTTCTCTGACTTGTTTCTCGAACCTTTTTTAAATAACGGTATAATGTTTGCCTCTTTCCATTCTAAAGGAACCACTCCCTCTTCTAATGACAAATTGAAAACTGTTGCAAGCGGTGCGCTAATTTGTTCTACAATTTCCAATAGTAGTTTGGGCGGAATCCCATCCACTCCAGGTGATTTATTATCCTTCATAGCCCTTATTTTCTTAGCTACCATTTCCGAGGTTACAACTAACTGTCCTAAATAGTCTGAATCTGCCCCCTTGAACTTAGCCTCTGGTACTGGCAGTGAACTAATATCTTCCCTGGTAAACACTGAACTAAAATACTCATTCAGGTCTTCTGCCATTAAGAATCCCTCTGATATTGTATTTCCAGCACTATCTTCTAGAGGACCGACCTTATCCTGAACTTTCTGTTTGCTTCGAATATACGCATAAAAACTCTTACTGTCATGTTTTATATTACTAGCTAATTTTTTTTCATAGCTTCTCTTTGAATTTCGAATTTCAGCTGTAGCTTGATTAAGTGCTTCTTTATAAATGTTGTAGTCTTCATCATTTCCAGTACATCTATATGACTTCCACATCATTTGTTTATACTTAATTTTTCTAATGGCTTCTTTCGATAAGTGTTTCTTTTTAGACCGTTTCCCTTGTTTTTTGAAAGGTACAAATTTATCGACTAAGCACTTAATTTCACTATTTAAGATATTCCAGCATTCGGTTGCTGTCTTATTCTTCAGTGTGTTATTCCAGTCTATCTTTGCTAAATATTTCCTCATGTCCTTATACCTTCCTTTGTGGAAATTTCTCCTATACTGCTTTTTACTATTCCTTTCTGATTTTACTTTGATGGTAAAATGTATCTGGTTGTGATCACTACTCCCCAGTGGCTCACATATCTTGACATTGTCAACTAATTCTTTCTGTGAGGACAAAACTAAGTCTAACACATTCTCTCCCCTGGTTGGTTCTAGCACATGTTGAGAAAGGAAACTATCTTGTACTAAAACTAAAAACTTGTGGTCCTCACTCCCCATACTATGTAGAGATTTCCATTGTATATGCCCATGGTTAAAGTCCCCCATAATAATACAGTTCCGTTTGCTTACTTCCCTTATAGCGTTTTGTATTTTTTCATTCTCTTCTATGCTTATGTTTGGACTTCGATAAACTAACCCAACTGTTAACGTTGAGTTTCCTGTAACTATGTTACACCAAACAGCTTCTTCGCAATCTGCTTCTCTTTCTAATTTTATTTCATAAGCCTGGATAGATTCTTTAATATATAAAATAACTCCACCTCCCTTTCTTCCTATTCTATCTTTCCTAAACATTACATATCCTGTTAGTCCCAATTCGGCATCTGATATGTCAGTGGTGGCCCACGATTCGGTTATACCTATTATGTGAGGGTCAATATCTTCTACCATAATGTTTAGTTCACTTCTTTTGTTTACTATGCTCCTTGCATTTAAACAAATGCATTTATATCCTGATTCAGAACAGTTTTCCAGGCTGTTCTTTGCCGATTTATTTCTACTGTCTTTATCTATGCCACCAGTTTCAGGCTTCTCTGTGAATCCCCCCTGCGAATCTAGTTTATGTTTCATTCCAGCATGGTGCATGCAAAACTAACAGAGATACGGGTCCACAGACAAACAGAGAACCATATTGTTTTATAGTATAGATATTATAATAATTTTACCTGTCTCTGTGTGTTGCAGATGGAGAAATGTGTCTGCCCAGAGCTCTGGTGGCATCCATTGTTGCATGCAGCTTCCTTTGTCTCTTCCCTCATCGCAAGTTCAAGAGGCAATCAAAGCTTTGTGCAATCAACTTTGATGACTTCTTTAAACATCTGTCCAGGTCAGTCTTAACCCATCCGGTCTGGCTATATTGCTGTAAAAACGATAGCTGTTGTATCGCTATTAGGCTTTTTTGTAACGGTGATAGCACGTACACATGGCCATGTGATAAATGTGCCTTGCATGAATCTTTCTAGTTTTGAATTTGGCACATTTAATTGTGAATGTTTGTGTGTCTTTTGAAAGTGAGATGACAATGAAAGTTATATTACGCACTTATTGAATTATTTTGCATGCATTGCTTCAGACAAAATGTAGTATACAAGCCTATGTACATTTATGGTTCAGAATCACCGGTGGTGCTGTTTCGATGATTCAGTTTTGTCGACTGATTGCTTCATGCTTCAATCTTGTGTGATTGGTGATTATTCTGATTATGAAATATTAGTTTTAGTCGAATATGTACGATTACCAAAGTACTTAGATGCATAAGTCGCATAAAAGATGCATTGCTCAAAACTGCTAACTGCTTGTCACATTAAATGTATCCATTTCTAAACATCAGGGGGCCATTCAATAATTTTCCTGTTGTGATTATTATGAATAATTGCATATATTTATGTCCAGTTGAATGAAATGTGGGTGATTTCACAGTAACCTAGGCCACTAGTGTCTCACATGGAAAAAAATTCAAAATCACTTGATTACTCCGATTTCGGTATAATTGAAACTATGTACCTTATTTTTATGTAGGCATAACACCAGATGGCTACAAGTGGTGCATGTATCACACAATAACAGACACAATTGCAACCCACGGGGAAATTTGTTTTATTTGGTTATTGAAAATATCAAGGCAACATACTTTTTCAGCATAAAATAAAACAACAATAACATCATTTTATGGTAAAACTCAATGCATTTTCTTACATATCATCCTGGGGGTAAATAATAGCACTTTTGTGCAGCTGATCACCGCAATTAAAAAAAATGTGTGACACTTAATATCTTGCTAGCTATGCACATTACAATAAAGATGGAAACATGATTTATAACACTAATCATCAAACATGTTTAAACACTCCCACAATAGCATTTATACCTGTCGCATCAACTTATGTTATTATCCGATCCCTTTTAAAATCTGTGTTGGAGTGGACAGTTATTTTTGGACATCAAAGAAATTCTACTATCCTGTTCAGTAATAAGCTGAAATAAGTTTTATTAGATTTGCTGGCATGACAAACACATTGTTCTATAGAATAATGATGCTTTGTATATTGAATGAAGTGGATGGATATTTAGTTAGTGTAATGAGGTAGTGCAAGAAATGTTGGTTCCTGTTTGCAACTGGAAACGAGATATCAGTAAGGTACTTGTCATATATCAATAAGGTATAACTACTATATTTTTAAGGCTAACAATAGGGTTTGTTCCCTAAATGGTAAATCTAAACACTTACATGTAATCGAAAACTTGCTTCAAACACTCGAAGACACACAGATATGTACAGTTATTAACTCTATTATTGTCTGCAAAGTAGCAAGGACTTTAAGTATCCTTATCAATATAACCACACATACATACCCTTTACAAATATTAAGTCACAAACATGTCCGCATTGTTCCAAAAATCACAAGCATGATTTAATGGCAACAAATTCCATGTGTCGGAATGGACATGACATTGGACATTTAAACTTTGCAACACATTCAGTTACAGTACATTGGGTTTAAAAAAAACGATGTTAACATTCAAAACTTAATGTTAATAGTTCAGTTCTAGCATATGAGCCACTATAAACCACAACTTGGTTTATTACACATAATCATGATTATGCAGTTTACTTCATAATTTTTGCCATAATGGTCTCCAAATCCATGTACTGATACATGTAGACATCCGTTGGCAACATAGACTAATGCAGAGACCCGTCACCCCGTCATTTGGACGGCTGAGTTGGCCGGGAGCAGGTAAGAATTTGGACTGACCGGTACAAACCCGTCAACTATGTAATGACCCGAACTAGCCCTTTATATACTACGGACTGTGTGACAGGTGCCGCACACGCGGATTGTGTCAACCCGTCATTTGGACGAGTAAAATTTTGGGCACGATGCATGGCGCTGTCTTGACGGGCAAAAATATTATCCTGCATTAGTCCCTGTTTGGCAAGCTAAATACATCATGGTGAAGGCATATTTGATATAATTAGTCATTTTGTTTCATAGAATAGCATAATAAATAATTAGAATGTAGGATATACCCATGCTTCAGATCATGTGTCAGAACGGACATTGTGTGGATACTATTTGTTCCACATTCAAATTGAATATGTAGTAAATTGTTATTGTTCGTTGTCACATGTAATACTTACATGATTGTTAAAAATTATTCATAAACTGTTGTTTTCTACTGCTGCATTTTGAAAGAGAACAGAAAGATTGTCTGCGTTGGCATGTTTGGACGGAACAATCTACAGCATCCTATCTACTAGCTTTAGCAACAATTACACATAATGTTTAGTATTTTTTTCTTAGCCACTCATATTATCTTCATTGTGGAAAAAAATCAAGTAATGGTTGGTATCACGTAGTATGATATACAGGTCAATGTGTCAGAGTGAACATTTTGGAAGGAACAAAATGTCCAATGATTGTTGATGGGTGTACAGGGTTGGCATGTTTCTGCCCTCACAGTAGAAACCATGCGGCAGAAATGGTTTCTGCCCATGGGGCAGAAATAACAACTCCCAAAATAGACATATTTTTATACATATTTATTTTACTATTAGTATCAACATTCCTGTTTAATGTTGTGTGTTTACATCAACTGCCATTGATGTATCACATGAGTACTGCCACCTAACAATCAAATGTTTTCTATAATGGCAGCCCACAAACTAATGATATAATCAATCTTTTGTTTGGCCAAAACAACGATCATGAAGATTATACCAATTCCCAATGTTACCTGTAGTTGACATGCGGCCACTGTGTCGATTTTCATTCACTGTGGATTTCCAAAACACTACAGATACTGAGTGATAGGACAGATCTCATGGTTTGCTGACCAGGATCACCGTAGAGTTGGTCACAAGTCATCAGAATGTCACAGTTGTATTTGTGCAATAATTGTCCTGAAGTTGAGGTGATTTCTTGCAGTTCATCACAGTGTGAGAAGTTGCGATGTATTCTCAGCTACTTTGAGAGAATTGCACTGGACCCAGGAGGACCAAGTGGAACAATCACATTTAGACGTCAGGTAATGCTTTAAATGATAATGTGTGGTCACACAGTGTAGTATTGGGTCTGCCTGGCCACCTAGAGAATGCATTCATGGCACTTACTCTACTCTCAGTGCAATCTCGCTATTTTGTTAACTCCACATTGCTTCAGTTCACTCAGCTGTATAAATGAATACCTGACTTTAGACAGTGGTGGATATGTACATGTGTGTGTGTGGCGTGTGTGTGTTGTGGCGTGTGTGTGTGGCGTGTGTGTCCAAATGAAATGCTGTATAAGGACTTATCCTTAACCTGGTGTCAATGCACTGAACTGTTTGTACAGGTGGTGCCCCCTGATGACCTTCCCAGCATCATTGACTGGTTGACGTGTGACCAGCCTCTTTGTCCCATTCAAGTGTGTCACAATGGCAAGATTGAGGATGCCAAGAGTCACTTCATCAAGGTATTTTCTTAAGCTGACATCATCCTATAGAAGTGCGTAATACCCTCAAACCTCAGATGATTGCTGCCCTTGTGTTTCTTCTTCATGTGACCATATCGCTAAATGCATTAATATGTGTGTGTATTAAATGCAAATAGCTTGGATTTTTCCAAATGCAAGTAGACATGAAATAGTTTATATACAAATACCATAACATTTAATAATTTTGATAAAGCTCCACTGGAACTAACCTATGATTTGTGGTCATGTTATATCTGAGTCAAATTATACAGTTTCAGTTTGTGGTGTCAATAAGCACGTTATATAAAAACCTCCGTCAGCATGTACGTTGATCCAAGATTCTGTTACATTCTTTTCGAAAAACAGTACAAACCTTAAATTTAACTGTGTTTTCTCCTTAATGATGTCTATATTTTTCTTATGAGTTCATTATCTTATTGAGATGGTCCCCAGGACCTTCATCATCTCCAGGGACCTTCACGGTCACAAGAGCTCATTGATCCAAGCACCTTCATTATCCCCGGACCTTTATGGTCCCACCCTTTGTGGTCCCAAGACCTTCATTGTCCTACCCTTTGTGGTCCCAGGACCTGGATGGTCCCATGACCTTCATGGTCCCACCATCAGCATCATTGTGTGCTACTCTTCCAGACAGTGTCTGTCTCCAGCCTCTCAGAAATAACTTTCTAATCATCTAATAAATAATGAATCCTGGTGACAAATTGTCATAACTGTATGAAACTGAACATATGTTGTGTATTTGTCTGTAGGTGAACTTTGCAAGTACAAAGATTGGTGGATCTGTGCTGAGTACCGGATGTGGTCAGGTCAGTTTCATTGTCAAGTTAACAAAAGTTCACATTGTTGTTCAAGATTGAACTAGATTGCGATCCAAAGTAAACAAAATGTTAGACAAGAAAGCCAACCTTTGTGTCACTGTGCGTAATTCACCCTTCTGTGAGATGTGTTGTTTTTGTTTTTAAACTCATTCACACTGCTAGCATTTAATTAGTATGCACAATTTTTATATAATTTGTTTCATTCACTTATCATCCTCTTTGAGAGTGAATACTTTCTGATAACTACATTGTTCATTTGTAATATAATAATAAAATATATTTTATACTGCATGCTCATATATGAATATTAAACAGTATATAAAAACTAGAGTGTTTAATCAAAGATATAACGAATACAATAAAGAAATGCATTGTACAAAATGTTCACTCCAGTGTATTATAAAAACGCTACACTAAAAGATGTGGTTTATACGGCAGTGTCTGTAATAAAGATACATACCAGTGTCACAGTGCCTTGAGCATCAGACTCGCACCCAAGAGAACTTGAATTTGAATCCTGTACTGCTACATTGCTCCTGTTCACTCAGCTGTATGAATGAGTACCTGGCTATAGACAGGGGTGGATATTTGTGTACAAATAGTTGCACATTAATCGCAGCATGGGTGAATGCTTCCCAGTGAAGATGGTGTTCGATTGAACAGGTCTGCCAGGGAGTAAAACATGAAGCGCTTTGAGCAGTCATGAGGACTGGATATTGCGCTAAATTAGAACTGACCTTTATTATTGGCAGGAGGAGATCAACTTCAGCATGAATCCAGAGCTGATCGCCGCTGGTCTCTTCATGGAGCAGATGTTGGACAACGAGGCCATCATTATGTACGGCTTTGAAACCTTCTCGCAGTACACAGGATACGCCAAGACATTACAGTTTAGTGGCAGCTGCTTCGACCCTGCAATGGTGGGTGTTATGTGTAGTTGAAGCCGTCCATCCTTTCTTTCTGAATCCTGTTGGTGGCTAGTTACTAGGCAAGCAATGTAAGTAATCACGGTTTCCTGAAGTAGCATATTTTTAATTGACACATGGAGAGAAGTATTGATCTAAATTTAATTATTAACTTAACTGACACGAGTGTATTTCATAATGCAGCAAATTCGTCATGTGCAATTACGCCACACCAAATTTGGTGGTGTCACCTAGTGAATGAATTGTGAAATAATTTAGTACAGTGTGCATTGACTCGACTGATTGTTGTCACATAGGCCAGCAATTAGATCTGGTGCAGGCATCCGAGTACACATTTGAATGCTCACTAATAGTTTTGGACATCACACTTTGAACAATCAATTATATACTTTGAACAATATAGTTTGATAACTACGGTATATATTTTTGCAGATTATGATGTGTGTGGGTATATACTGCAAAGTTGCTTTGACACCTAGTGAGAGCAGTACATTTTTAGGTTGTGGCTATATTTGGACCCTACCTTTGTGGTAACAAGCCCATTCTTTCAGGCCTTAAAGCACACCCTGTCTGTACTAAGTATTGTCTGCCTTTTTTGACTCATGACCCATAGGTAAGCACGTAGTAGTGTATGTTGAGATGACACCAAAGTAAAGTGAGTATGCATGAATATTAATAGTCACCATATACTGTCTACAGAAGGACAGCAAGGGCAACTTGGAGAATGCAATGTGTGCCATAGATCCCCTCCATCTGGGCCGGTACAGCGACCCGGGCAAGCAGTACAGCGACCACCTGGTGCTGAGGGAACTCAACAAGGCGTGGGTCGGTTTCCTGCAGCCCTGGTGCAGCGGGGAACCAGCCCACCCAGGGAGCAACAGGGAGAGTGTCGTCACGTCGGAGGAGTACTACAGCGCCGTGGAGGCCCTCAATGACGACGGTAGGTGGCAGTCGTGTCGTCTCTGTGTCTTCTCTGTGGTTCATCCTCGCATGTCGGGGGTGGTTGTTGACAGTTCGCCTCTTGTTTTCCTGTTTGTCAGTGGTGAGGCTGGCCTCGATTCTGATCTTCAATTTGATTTGAATATGTTTTCACTCACTGATTTTGAACTGGTCTCTCCACCAACCGTCTCCATACCCCTCTGTCTTTCACTCTCGTTCTCCACTCCTCTCCCAAGCCTTCCAAATCTCTCTTTACACAGTCCTCCCAAAGCAGTCTAGGTCTTCCTCACCTCCTTTTCCCTTCCACTCTTTGGGCATCTGCTTTCTTTCCCAATCGTACAGCTCCCATTCTCCAGCCAAATTAGGCCAAGAGCCAGAGAGATCTTCAGTACATTTTTAGGGACAAATGCTCATTTAGATTTTTGGCTAGGCCTACATACCTGGAGATGGAAAATAGATGATAGCATTGCAGCACTGCTAGCTTTCTGTGAGAAATCATTCTTTTTATCACTTTCCCCATTTCTTTGACGACAACAACACAAACCATTATAAAATATTTATTATATATCTCAGAAGTACGAAAATTGGACACACTGGGACTGAAGTGTCATGCTTTACATACATGTCAAAACTATTGTCATATCTTGAGAATTGTGGATGTTGTGGTATTTACAGCATCTCAAAATGCAATCTACAGCATTCAGGTTTTCAACCAGAAATTACTTAAAGTTCTGGCTAAAAACCACATGTATCCTCATTCAAGGTTCTTATTGCACCAGAATGTTGGGCTACATCCTTCACAGCTTTCAGTCAGAAATAACATGACTACATCTGTGTCTTCTGAGCTGATTACAACAACTGTGTAGCCCTCTCTGGCAGCATGGGCGGCATGCAGCAACAAGCGTCCATCGGCTTCCTCTTGCATACACCGGAGAACTGGAAACTCCTTGCTGCCTTCTGGAGTGATCATGTACCATTTGTCTTCAACTTGTCAAAGAGTGCCTTGTCCTGTGGCTGCTTTGTGTACTCGGCCTTCTTCCATTCGTTGACCAGGAAAGAGATCAGATTGGTCTTGTTGTTGACTTGGCTCTGAATGTTCCTCCACTCTCTACTGTGTGATTGGTGGTAGGCGGGTAACTGGTCACGTCCTCTGAGGAGTTTATCAAGTATCTCGTTCTGATGTTGAATCCAGTCCAGCTCGGGATTGTTTGATTCTCCATGTTCACTTGTCTAGCAAGGACCCATATCATAATCATGTCTCGGGCAATTTGTACTGTTTCCTTGGTTTCCTGTGCATCAGTTGCTCTGATCATCAGTGGTTGTGAATCAATGCGTTCACCAGCAACATTCACTTCTAACTCTTGGTGTTCAGTGGAAACAATTCTTTGCTTTTGTTTCTCAATACTTGGCAGATTGGCTTTGGGGAGATGTGATCCACAGCCTTTGCCCTGTAGTTCCATTCACCCAATGAGATGTCCCTTTCTTTGTGATAGCCTCTTCCAATCTGTCAGTATTATCCCAGGCTAGATTTGTGAACATAGAAGGTTGGAAGTACAACTTGATGATTCATGGTTGATGCTAGATTCTGGAGGTATAGAGCAGTGTCGTTTTCCTCCAGCAGTGAGTATAACACCCCATGTCCAAATCGGTTCAGTGTCTGGATTACTTCAACATTGCCAATTTGTGTTTTCACAGCACAGGATAGCAGCATATGTTTTTTGGGTTTATGTTTGCCACATATCACTACGTAAATGATATCCTGACAATTCTAAATAATAATAACTGAAGTCTTGTCATCATTATGTTGCACCAAGAGCCTTGTATGTGGACACATGAGGTTATTAGCCGGAACATTTTAAGTGAATTTATGTTGTTGAAAGCCTGAATGGCGTGGATTTCATTCTGAGATGTGCTAGATAAAATGCCATAAAATCATAAGTTCGCAAGCTATTACATTAGTTTTCATATGAGTGTGAACCATGATGCTTCTCCCACAAAGTATCCAACTTTCATACTCCTATGAATGAAAATAAGAATTTTATAATGGTTTGTGTGTGAACACCACTTAGGCAATTTTATAAACAAATAGTTTTCACGGAAATGGGGAAAGTGTCGAAAACAGTTATTTCTGACAGAGAGCTGTGCATACTGCAATGCTATCTCTAGGGATGTAGCCCAACATTCTGGTGCAGTAAGAACCTTGTATGAGGATACATGTGCCATCACTCTGCATGCGCCATCCACCATTAGCTGCCATATCTCAGAAACCGTTCAGCAACTTTTTCTCAAATTTTGCGTAGGCATATCTTAGGGTACTGCAACCATGCCCGAGAAAACTGGATTTGATTGAATCATTCTAAGGGCACCTCAGGTCCCCCCTAGATGTTATGTAGTGTATTATGTTTGTCTCACATTGGACTGGTTACTAAAAGACAATGTCCTTAAGAGACTGGAACCCTAGTAGACACTACACAGGTTGCATGCCATGACATTGGTCAGATTAATTATGTGTCATTGAGGGGCACTGGATTCTGCCTTAAGGGAAACAGCCAGTTGCCAAAATAAAGTAGCCCTGTGAACTAGTACCACTGTGTTGAGTATTGCCTTCATTGTTATTGTATGATACAGCGTTACTGCGTAGCAAGTGACTATGTAACACTAATCGCAATTAATATTTTGTTATACCGTGTTGAATTTTGTTTTCATGTGAATAATTACTTTCAACTTTAAAATGGACTTTCCTCCATAACTAATTCTTGGCGGGTGCCCTGTTTAAATTCTTGTAACTTTTGTTTTAGTGCGAATATTTCAGTAACTTTTTCTCTGATTTTGCATAGACATTTCATGTGGTAATGCCACTATACACAAGAAATCTGTATTTGAATGGATCATTCTAACCCCCCAGGGCCCCCCCAAACTCCAAAGGACTTCAGGGCCTCTTGGCCCATTTTTTAAAATAAATCTCTTGTTATGACTGGTTATGATCAGAGCACAGTATCATTGCACCGGCCTCTCGTGCACCTATTGCCCCAGACTCTCGTGCGCCTATTGCACCAGCCGCTCATGAGCCTATTGCACCAGCCGCTCATGTGCCTATTGCACCAGTCGCTCGTGTGCCTATTGCACCATCCGCATGTGTGCCTATTGCACCAGCCTCTCGTGTGCCTATTCTAAAAAGATTTTTGTGACGATCGTAATTATTATTTTCTTTCCAGCTACAGCCGGCAGCCACATCCCTCCATCGACAGAGGACGAGGAGAGTAATGCCTGTGCTCGGTGCCCGCTAAGTAGTCGCCATGGTAACGGTGCCAACCATCATTCTACGAGGAGGACACCCCCAGCAGCTGTGGACACACGGCCATGTGACTACGTCGTCGAATCAGCAGCCAGGTCACGCCTGGTGGCGGTCAGTGAAACCTCCGAACCGTGCACGACACACGTGATGTCAGACGCGTCTGACGCAACGAAAACTCCCTCTAGCGGCATCGGTTTAAATCGCGCTTCACCGATCATGCTGTCCCATGACAGCGTGAACTGCGACGTCAGTATGCAGATGTGCGGTTCGAGTCCGAGAAGTGAGTTCAGCTCGGAGTTCGAGGAGTACTTCGAGTCAATGCAGCACCACAGTCAGTCCCTAGTCGTCCTGGAGGAAAACAAGTCATCACAGAAGCAGTGCGCGCCGGTCGTACAGAGCTTCGTCGGGATTCTAGTCACGCAGTCGTTTGAAGACGGATGTCAGGCGGCCGCTGACATGCTCCCGAAGGTGGAGACGTTCAGCTGCTGCCAGCCAAACAATCTAGTCAAACCAAAGGCCGTCCGACCTTCAGCGTGCGACCAGTCCATCAGGTGCTGTCAAGATGGTGTCAACAGGGTCACTCATCGCGAGTTTGGTGAAAACATCGACATGGCTGAAGCGGGTGAAGTCACGGTGAACAGTAACCATGGAGCCGTAGATATCACGTACACACATCATACCAATCAGGCGTCCGTGGACGACATCGCCGTGTTTGCGAGCAATCTCCTTAGGAACACTTACGACAGCGCCGTGCTAAACGTGCAGGGGCATCTGGAGAGTCAGGCGAACTCGCAAACTCAGTCGGTTGGCAACATGGTCGACCAAGTGTTCCATGAAGCCTTCACAGTGCATATGGACCAGCGACGACGGCGGACACTGTCCGAGGGAGTGACCAGTGTGGGCGGTCACGGCGGCGGTCATACGGACACGGCAGTGCTGTGCGACAGCGCCGTGCCAAGCTTCTTCGAGGAGTGCCTCAGCGACGAAATGAAAGTGAAACTTATGGAGATGGTCGCGAGTCAGCAAGCGGAGATGCAGCGAGTGTCGGGTACTGGCGACGCACAGAGAGCATCTGGTAGCGGAGGGGGGTTGGCACGGAGAGCATCTGGTAACAGAGGCACGCAGAGGATGCCAAGAGACGACAGCAACACGCAGACAACAGGTCACTGGAATGTTCCGGCAATACGCATCTACTCGGAGGACGCCGATCTGACGGAAACAGTGGACCTCCAGAGGGACGGAGCAATGGCAAATGAGCCACGTGGTTCTGTCCGGCGGTCCTCTCTCCAAGATGGACACAATCAGCGGTGCAGCTGCCCGCACTGCGTGTGCAGCGTGGATGGCTACGTCGACGTCATGATCGATGACGTGCTGACGGAAACCTACGATGCCATCATGGAGAACCAGTGCGACGAGGCAAAGGAACAGCTTGCGCGCTGCACCTTCCACTCGCTAGATGGCGCCACCGAGCCCGACCTTCACCGGTTCGCTGGCAGGCTCGTACACCTGGCGATGCGGGACGCGATGCGCCTGCTGCGACGCGCGAACAAACATGGCAAGAGGTGTCTCCACCAGTCTCATGGTCGTGCATCATCACCCCGCGTGGAGGCAACCGCCGAGCACGCTGATTCAAGGTATTTTGAGCGGGAGTTCTCGCACGACATGAAGCGGCTGACCCCGCGGAAGAGCTCCCTGGTGCCGAGCAACGTTCCGTCGAACGTCGACGTCCGGCGGTGCTCACTGGATGAGACGCGGTCGCTGCAGCTGTCCAACCAGTGCAGCTCCTTCCGGGATGTTGTGCTGTCGGACTTCGAGGATGAGCTGCGGAACAGTCTGGTGCGCAGCCCAAACCTGCACCTGTTCGAGAGCGAAGACACGGGTCTGATGCTGCACCGCACCCAACGCCGGGCCAGTGAGCCGATCCACTCGCTGAAGCGAGACTCGATCACTGAGTCGACGGCGGGAATGACACACGTCAACGTCACCTGTCAGAATCCCGCTGCCACATCGACGGAGGTCGTCCTCGGCTGGCTGAACGCGACCAACTGGGGCAGACACGGCCACCGGGAACACCGATCAACCTCCCCGATGCCGTTCACATCGCCGCTGAGTCTCTATGTCGACGACCTCATCACGCAGGTGTTCAGCTCCACCTACATGGAGCTGTTCGATCGCGACCTCCACCCGGCGCCTGCTCCCCCGGAGACGGCCGTCGTCGACGACTCGAAGGCAATATGTGATACGAAGCTGTTCACGCGGCTGTGGCACGGCCCACGTGCCGCACATTGCAGTCCACCTGGCGGCATCGGCAGCAACAGCAATATGAAGCTGCTCAAGTCGAACTACTTCCCGACGCCGGCACCCTTCCACAGCCTCAACGTGATGGCCGCTGTCATGTCGGGCCACATCGTGAGGGACGCCGTGCGGGCCGTCTCTGTGCACCAGAGGAGGGAGGAGGTAGGTCTACTCTACACTCCAGGCACCCTTCTTGCGTCCAACTAGAATCACCTCCCTACCACTCTAAAACCACCTGAAACCATACCTGCCGTTTGTAAAACAACTCAAGACTTATTTATTTGAAATTGCATTCCCACCCTAAACTTCGGCTGTTCCTTGCTCTAAAGACGACTCTTGCTTGTCCCTGTTCATGATTCTGCCTAATGATTCTTGTATGTTGCTCCTCTGATCTCACATTTATGTGGATATAGGCACTATAAAAGTCTATTATTATTATCATTATTACTTATTTTCACGTCCAACTATAATGCTGTTTTCATGTGTAGGGAGACGGACATGCGGACTGGAAAAAATATAGTGACATCACTACTGGGTTTTTCCTTTCCTATATCTGTGCAGATAGGATTCGAATCGGCACATGGAACCGTTCGATTTTCTGCAGTCCTGTGAAAAATATGTCCGTATCTGTGTATAGGGAATCAGTCCTATTGACTTCCACTAGGAACTGTATCTGTTGTTTTGTTGCACACTGCACTCGCACGCTGTTTCCCTGCGTGTAGAATCTTACCCTAATTGAGTTAACGTATACTGCTCTGTGTATGCTACCGCATGTTGCTGTGTGTTTGTGTCTGATTTTAACCTGTCTATCCGGAGATTGTGCCACACTAATCTACAAAGTTTATCAAAATGTTTTCTACATTCACCGCTCTTTTTCCCTTTATACATATAATACAATTCTTTTATTTATTTGAATAATTTTAAACTACTGTCTGATTCCATGTGTGTTTATACTGTGTGTGCATGTCTACGAATGGACTGGTCCCAGGTATATGACGCCCTAAATATTCTAGCATTAATATTGAATGCCAGTGTATTTAGTTTGTCTTCTCTCTTGCGACGTTGCAGCCAAAGTTTCTGCGCCCCATTGCTACTGGCAACTGGGGGTGTGGGGCATCTCAAAGGGACCCCCAGTTGAAAGGGTTGCTGCAGTGGGCTGCTGCCAGCAGGGTGCAAGTACCCACCCTCGGCTACTATTCCTTCAGCAACCCGCACATGCTGCAGGTAAGTTATATGCGGACCTACTTGTAATAACATGAAACATATTCAAAATTGCTGCATAGATCATTATTATCTTTACGATGACACAGAC
Organism: Escarpia spicata; assembly: GCA_963995525.1. Lineage (NCBI taxonomy): Eukaryota > Metazoa > Annelida > Polychaeta > Sabellida > Siboglinidae > Escarpia > Escarpia spicata. The sequence goes on from OZ023215.1 coordinate 49,143,873, forward strand.
AAAAATCCTCATTTGTAACTTCAATTACAGTTTCTGACATTTTAAAACTTCCCCACGGACAAAATAAAAAAACTGAAAAATCGTTGAACCAATTTAAAAGGTCGGCTATGATGCCTACCACGTTTCAACACATTACATTTGAAACTGACATAGGCTATACAAATGTACATACAAAACACCCAAGTTTGTGTTGTTTACATCAGAGCAGCTGCGATTATCAAATGTTTATTGACACGCTGTTTTGTATTTACATATCTGCATTGGAGAATATAGTGGGTATGCACTCGTTAGAAATACGAAAAATTGATGTCCCAATACATAAGGAAAAAAATAATTACATTTACAAATGTGTTCCAAAACATATGGTACAGAACATTTTTTTTCTAGATTTTTAGGGTGACCCAAAACATATGGTATGGTATCCGAATTCATACGGTCATTATAGTACATACGAACGAGTGGAGACACAGGCCAGTGCAAAACGCAAAACGTTTTTGGACATCTCGTGAAGACAATTTAATATTGTCACCTTCTGTTGACTGTTTGCGAGTGTGTGTCTTCTGTTGACAGTTTGCGAGTGTGTGTCTTCTGTTGACAGTTTGCGAGTGTGTGTCTTCTGTTGACTGTTTGCGAGTGTGTGTCTTCTGTTGACAGTTTGCAGGTGTGTCTTCTGTTGACAGTTTGCAAGTGTGTGTCTTCTGTTGACTGTTTGCGAGTGTGTGTCTTCTGTTGACAGTTTGCAAGTGTGTGTCTTCTGTTGACAGTTTGCAAGTGTGTGTCTTCTGTTGACAGTTTGCAAGTGTGTGTCTTCTGTTGACTGTTTGCGAGTGTGTGTCTTCTGTTGACTGTTTGCGAGTGTGTGTCTTCTGTTGACAGTTTGCAAGTGTGTGTCTTCTGTTGACAGTTTGCGAGTGTGTGTCTTCTGTTGACAGTTTGCAAGTGTGTGTCTTCTGTTGACAGTTTGCAAGTGTGTGTCTTTTGTTGACAGTTTGCAAGTGTGTGTCTTCTGTTGACAGTTTACGAGTGTGTGTCTTCTGTTGACAGTTTGCGAGTGTGTGTCTTTTGTTGACAGTTTGCGAGTGTGTGTCTTTTGTTGACAGTTTGCAAGTGTGTGTCTTTTGTTGACAGTTTGCGAGTGTGTGTCTTCTGTTGACAGTTTGCGAGTGTGTGTCTTCTGTTGACAGTTTGCGAGTGTGTGTCTTCTGTTGACTGTTTGCGAGTGTGAGTCTTCTGTTGGCAGTTTGCGAGTGTTTGTCTTCTGTTGACTGTTTGCGAGTGTGTGTCTTCTGTTGACAGTTTGCAAGTGTGTGTCTTCTGTTGACTGTTTGCGAGTGTGTGTCTTCTGTTGACTGTTTGCGAGTGTGTGTCTTCTGTTGACAGTTTGCGAGTGTGTGTCTTCTGTTGACTGTTTGCGAGTGTGTGTCTTCTGTTGACAGTTTGCGAGTGTGTGTCTTCTGTTGACTGTTTGCGAGTGTGTGTCTTCTGTTGACAGTTTGCGAGTGTGTGTCTTCTGTTGACAGTTTGCAAGTGTGTGTCTTCTGTTGACTGTTTGCGAGTGAGTCTTCTGTTGACAGTTTGCGAGTGTGTGTCTTCTGTTGACTGTTTGCGAGTGAGTCTTCTGTTGACAGTTTGCGAGTGTGTGTCTTCTGTTGACTGTTTGCGAGTGTGTGTCTTCTGTTGACAGTTTGCGAGTGTGTGTCTTCTGTTGACTGTTTGCGAGTGTGTGTCTTCTGTTGACAGTTTGCGAGTGTGTGTCTTCTGTTGACTGTTTGCGAGTGTGTGTCTTCTGTTGACAGTTTGCGAGTGTGTGTCTTCTGTTGACAGTTTGCAAGTGTGTGTCTTCTGTTGACTGTTTGCGAGTGAGTCTTCTGTTGACAGTTTGCGAGTGTGTGTCTTCTGTTGACTGTTTGCGAGTGAGTCTTCTGTTGACAGTTTGCGAGTGTGTGTCTTCTGTTGACTGTTTGCGAGTGTGTGTCTTCTGTTGACAGTTTGCGAGTGTGTGTCTTCTGTTGACTGTTCGCGAGTGTGTGTCTTTTGTTGACAGTTTGCGAGTGTGTCTTTTGTTGACAGTTTGCGAGTGTGTGTCTTTTGTTGACAGTTTGCGAGTGTGTGTCTTTTGTTGACAGTTTGCGAGTGTGTGTCTTTTGTTGACTGTTTGCGAGTGTGTGTCTTCTGTTGACTGTTCGCGAGTGTGTGTCTTCTGTTGACAGTTTGCAAGTGTGTGTCTTCTGTTGACTGTTTGCAAGTGTGTGTCTTCTGTTGACAGTTTGCGAGTGTGTGTCTTCTGTTGACAGTTTGCGAGTGTATGTCTTCTGTTGACTGTTTGCGAGTGTGTGTCTTCTGTTGACAGTTTGCGAGTGTGTGTCTTCTGTTGACTGTTCGCGAGTGTGTGTCTTTTGTTGACAGTTTGCGAGTGTGTGTCTTTTGTTGACAGTTTGCGAGTGTGTTTTCTGTTGACTGTTTGTGAGTGCGAGTCTTCTGTTGACAGTTTGCAAGTGTGTGTCTTCTGTTGACAGTTTGCGAGTGTTTGTCTTCTGTTGACAGTTTGCGAGTGTGTGTCGCAAGATAGAGAGACGGGGACTCACCGTCGGAGAGCTTCTCAAACTGGTTGTCGACTACTGCCACCGGCGGGAGGACTCGTATCACGACGAGGAACGCACTCTCTTCGACGACATATGCAGAATCAACAGCGGCTAATGAAACTGACTGTCTGTTTCTCACTTTGAATATGGTTTTTTTAATACTAGAATAAATATTTTCGAGGATATACTGCTTGCCGGATTGCATTTAGTAAACCCAAAACATTGCTAGCAAATTGAATGTTTTGTCTGCGAAACGTCCATATTGTAAAGAAAATATTACAATTGTAAACAATGTTTATAGGCAATTTTGCTGAGGTATGTGGGGGTAATCGCAAGGTCCTTTTAGTGTTTGAAACATTCGCATGGTTCCCACGTTCACGGTAACTGTAACTGTTTCGGCAAACTTCTGGCTAAAAATGACCGCCACAAGCCAAATACGGTGATTCCGAGTGGCAGAACAGAGATTGTCGCTGTAATACATTTGTCGTCTCAACACGGTCAGTTGTTTCTGAGATTACCAAAACAGAAACTGTTTTTATTATAAGTTTTATTGATATTCATTTTTTGTGACGATTGTTTTAATTGTACAGCCAATGATATTTCAAGTTTGAAGTGGATTTTGTTTACCAGTCATTTGCTCTGTCGCGTGATTGTTTATATCAGTCTCATTGGCACATGCTGTGTCATGTTAAGTCTGATCTGGTGGCTCAAGAATACAGTCGAGGTTGTTTCTGCGATAAAACCTTGGCAGAATGTCGTCGTTTTCTCGGCAGGCAGTTGCTTGGAAACATGTTTGTTGGAATATGTTTATAATAGCACTTTAGGATTTTAAAATGAGCGTTTCAAAAGTTCTGTTGTATGTGCTGGTACATCAATAACCCAGCTGCTCTAGAATGTTCGCAGTGTGTCGGTCATTGAAAGTATTGTACGTTTAACGGTGAGTATTTATATAGTAAGTTACATTGATATTGTGCTCTCTTTTTCCTCGTGGTGTGTATTATCCTGAATGTTGATACAGACGTTTACCAGATATTAAGAATGGAAAACTGTGGTTTGACTTACGTAATAAGCAAGTGGTGATGACGTGACATTGAACTGTTCCCAGTGTAACGAGTTGAGAGATTTCCCGGACCAGAAGTTGGTTCCTAAGAGAATCCTAGAAATAGGCGTTGCTTCTAAGGTGGTTTGTGGTAATAATACGTTTACATTTAACTTTTCAGTTGATACCATACATGGTATAAACATACATTAATAATGTATGTATTTATTGGCAGGAAATAAGAAAAAGAAAACAGATGCTAAAACTCGGGGCCTACTCCTGGCACACAAAAACAACTCCTGGCGCGGGGTGCTTTCGGTCCGTCTCACCGGCATAAATACACAATGACTGGGTGCAGAAAACAGACATGTGTCTACGTGTGATGACTTGCAAGAGCAAGGGAAGGCTTGCATGTTGTTAACAAAAGAACAACCAGTGTGACAGCAAATGAAAATGTCTGTGTAACGTTAAGGCTATACTGGTAATGCCCGGCGTACCCTGACGACTAGTTTACCATGCAACAGTCGAGTCTTACTTTCATTATAAGGGGTAATAAAACCGGGCACATACACTGATGACGATTGCCGTGTATACTTGCGATAATCGCATCTTCATAGGCGGGTACACTGATGACGCAATAGTTGGCCAACTACTTACGTTGCCAAAATCGTGGTTGTTAAACCGCGAACAGCATGCACGCGCACCCTCTAGTGATTACTTACGTCGACATCAAGTTATGTTGTTATTGGCCAACTCAATCGGAGAATCTAGTTGCGTCTTAATTAGCACGTACACTTGCGACTGGCAGTTGAGTTGCTTTATGTACACTGCCGACGCATTGTACTCCTGATTCATTGTTCGAATTGGATGCGACGCCTTCAATTTGCGTCGTAACGAGTTGCCCAACTAGGAATCGTAGTTGCGTTACTGGCATACACTGATGATAACATTCTTACGATGTCTTACGATATCTTCCGACGGTTGAGTTACCCCAAAAAGGTAAACTTGTCGTCACTATAGCCGGGCATTACACAGCGGAACCTAACGGCAACTTGAAAACCGAAAGTACTGACCACATATGTTTGGGTTATGAACATTTACAATATGTTGTTTAACTCATTAGTCATGTTGGCAGCAGTATTCAATTGAATTTGGCAGTTGTTAGAGACGGATACATATTCCCCTTACGGTTTTACGCAAAACAAAATCAACAAATCAAAAATATTAAAGCATTTTATATTTATTACTTGTTATCTACATGTTTGCATTTAAAGGCAATACTAGAAAAGCTAAGATGGTGTTAAAATCGTTTTCAACTTCGCTACCAGTATAGTGTTAATAAGATGGTTGGTTAACGTACTGCAATATGATGATACTAGAGAGTGTTTGCAAGCGCCACGGTGTCGATTCCCATCACGATCGTGTAACACGATCATTTCCATTGTTGGCCAATCGAACCGTGCACGTGATGCAATCGGCGTAGTGAAGGGAGTTGAGATCGTGGCTGTTGCAGACACTCTCTAATAACTGCGATGATGCGTATCGACAGTGACGCTGACTTAGGGAAAAACAAAGATGAAAGCCCGCTCGTGGAGGTTGTGATATCTCAGTCTGTTCTACTTACATTCCTGTGAACTCGAATGCTGTTGTTATTGTGTTTAATTGACTGTGTGAACAAATTCACAGTGTAATAATAAAACAGTTAACTTAATCTCATGTATTCATGTGTATATTCACATCCCAGTTCAGGGGCAGATCCTGAGAGTGTAGTCTACAGAGGGGAGCTTCAGCACGATCCGGCTATCAGATCTTGATATCGGAAGACTGGATTGAGGTGCACCGACATAAATCAGGCTAACTCCAAAAATGCCAACATTAAACAGAAAGTAGGCCTGTACATTTAAGAACTTAAGAACTTAAATGATTCCCCTATGGTACTTTTAAGTTGTTGTGCATGATGTCTTGCAGACAGTGTCCAGAAACAATAAAATTATCACTCATGAGCATTTATTGTCAAACACATCACTCACATCGACTTAATGGATTACTTGGAAAAAGTCGACATCCTAATAACAGATTACCAACACATATCCTTTGTAGTATTTCCTGCAAAATTCGAATAGATGTCTTAATAATGCAATTATAATGCACATGTTTTAATATAAATCGCCTCATTGAGTGTATTGTTGTATAATAAGATAACTTCTACTTTGGCCCGCAGGCCTGGACCTGGAACATGTGGGCCGAGCCGGACCTGGAACAACCTGAGACAACCATTTGCCTGGGCCTAAATTGTAGTTTGCGGGTCTGGCTTGAGATAGTGTTGAGGGACTGGGCTTGAACTATAGCTGCTATGTGCTGGCCGGTTTGGGGCTAAAATTCTAGGCCCGCGCAGGGCACTAACTTCTACTGCGCCCAAATCCAGGGTTGGACGATAGCCAGTCATTTGAAACCTGTTTTGACCGGAAAGCAGTTAAACATTGCAAATCTGGATAATAATGTTTAAAAGCTCAAAACTACACAAACAACCACCAAATTTCAAGCATTACTGTAGCACATAGACGTATTTTACTAGTGAGAAAAAATGTGATATCTACTTGCATAAAACAGAAGAATTGCATTATTAACAAACATGCTACTCGCACTGTCCCATCAGTGGAATGCTAGGATCCGTCTGTGCATATTGTCCGTTAACGCATGACAATTTGGCATTAATGTTTTCTAAAACATTAATATCAAATTGTCACTAATGTTTTCTAAAACATATTAATGCCAAATTGTCAAAAGAACTCTGGGGATTTTCCCCCTAAACAATTGTCAACCCCCCCGCGAGGTGGAAAAACATTTTATTCACCATTTGGTTCGGCTGCCAGTGGAGATTTGTGTGCCCCCCTAGACTACCCTCTCTGGATCCGTCCTTGCACGCGTGCACACATACACAGTACACACACGCTCGCTCACACACCCACTCACGCACGCACGTACGTACACACGTCCATCATCTGATTCTTTGTTCGCTTCATAACTAGGAGAAAATGATCGTTGTGTGGAAAACGTCGTTTTTATCGTAAAAGTGCTATATTTGTGTTCTTTCCCCAATAATATGTCTTTTAGCATCCTTTTATAGCCCTTTGACAGTAGAACGTAGCCAATTGGGGCTTGCCCTTCTGCGAACAAAAATATGCTTGTTTAGTCAAGTAGTGATATCACTTAAACTGCAATTGAACCTATTTGGTCAGGTGAACACTTTGTTAAACTGAAGAAGTCATTTCTGTAGTCAATTCAGTGGACGGACTAACCGCCTTCTACAATTTTCCTGCAAGGTACCAGGTCATAATTAAAGTGCAATTTTGGAACATATTTCAGTAAATTGCCTTTTAGGAAATCTCTTTTTGACCAAACATGCTGTTTTGGGATATAGTTGCAAGTAAATTGTCATTTTTACAACTATAAGGAAATTCTAATTTGTCCTTTGATTGCATAATTTGTAGTTTTGACAAGGGAACGTAATTTGTCCTTTTTTGAAGAGTATTGCCCTGTTTTGAACAGAAAGTGCCTTTTTAAAGAATGTTGCCCTGCCTGCAACGTAACTATAAATTCTGATGTATTTGCTCCCAGATAGTTGTCCTTTTAACAAAATAGATCTGTGCCATTTTAAAACTATTTACCATTGAAAGTGTCCTTTCAGGACCTTGCCCTTTATAGGCAGACAATACTGCACATTGTAAGATTTTAATACCATAAAAAAGGCAAGATTGGGGACAGATTGGTCTGACTGGAGCAAGTAAATGGGTAATGCCCCCACTTTGTTAAAAACACCCTTCTCTCTGTGCGAACTGACACACAAAGCAGACAGCGATCGACATCACCGTGCTCCGACTTCTGCCATTTTTTCTGTCTTTGTATTGTGCCTCTTTTGTGAAGGTTCAGTGATACATTTCTTTTCGTTGGTCTCTCTCTTTCCAGGTGGTTTAGTGTCATGTTTGCTTTTTTGTTCATGTTGATGATATTAGTAGGATACAGCCCATATATATCCATCTGTTTTAAATAATTGTTGTCTTGATTGGCTCGGCATTTGCTCTTTTAGGACTTCTACATTGGGGATAAAATAGTTCCATCTGATATTTAAGAGGTTGCACAAGGATTTTGTCTAGCCTGTTATATTCTGTTCAGTTAGTTTGGTTGCTTTCCATTTGTTCATAGCAACAGTGTTGTACCTGTAAAATAATACTGTTGAAAATTCTTATTTTTGGTGTTTGTAACAATTTGTGTACTCTTTGATTAAAGTATTTTTGAATGCTTACCATGCCTTTCCAGACCAATTGTCAGTCTCCATCTTTGGACATTACATTGTGCTGTGGCACGCAGTGGGCAAATTCATTCACACTGTGTTGCTCCAGTTCACTCAACTATACGAATGAGTACCTGTATATAGACAGTGGTGGATATTTGTGTACAAATAGTCTTCACGCATTAATTGCAGCATGGCTGGATGCTTCCCAGAGAAGTTGAGCTGGTGTTCAATTGAACAGGCCTTCCCGGGAATAAAGTGTAAAGCACCTTGAGCAGTGCCAAGGCCTGGATATTGTGCTATATAAGAACATACCGTTAGTTTTTAATACCAAGAGAAACATTCCACACCTGCAAGGGCCTTTTCATTAAGAAACTGGAAGGAAGGATTTATGGGTTGATTTTGTTGATGGTTTCACCAGATTTAGATAAATTTGGCAAAATGTGGAAAAGTTCAATAAATAAATAAAAATAGTTCAATAAAGCTGTGTAATGGTAAGACAAAAAGTGGTTAAATGAAACAATGTCAAAGTCAAATATGCGTTCCTGAGACCATTTTTTATTTAAAAACTGAATGCACAAGCATCCAGGTCGACTTTTAGTCCCTAGACTCCAGTAGGGTATACCCCACTTGGCAAGTTCCTTTAGAAACTGTAACTAAAACCTCCCCGTAGTACCCCCTGCATTGCTAAGACGATCTACAGAACTGTTAAGACATACAATACAGAACAGTGATTTTTTACCGAATCTGGAACCGTAGGGATCCAAACTCGAAGTATACAAAAGTGACTACAACATACAAAACAAACACATAGTATCACTATACAGACGCCATGACACACACACATAGTATCACTATACAGACGCCATGACACACACACATAGTATCACTACACATATAATTACACACGCAGTACTTGGCACTGTGGCGTGTCATATTGTGGACAAAGAAATGCTGCTAATCGCCTAGACTCTTGATGTTAATCACACAGCCAATCATCTAGACTCTTGATGTCAATCAAGTGGCCAATCACCTAGAATCTGCTTCGCTGTCAATCACAATGTTCACAAACACAGCTACTCATGACTACATGAACATGTGGAAGAAGGATTTCCACGACAGAAACGTATGTACTTGCACAGCAAGCACTCTCTAACTTATACATAATTATTTATAAACATAGTCACCTAGTCTATATATACATACAAATGTACACAGAGATATTTTACATTTTCTTATTTATAGTTTTTATGCACGTTTTCCCAGTTTTGCATACTTACAACTAATATACATATCATGCATTTCTGACATACAACAAGGTTACACTTCCACTAGTCAACTACCATAACTACATTTACAAATCTACACACAAACTCCCCCCACACTTCTCGTCCGATGTCCAGAGAATTTAAAATAACGGCATTGTGGTGTGCTGCAATAAATACTGTTCAGTTCGCTTTAACTAATGTACACATATCGCCACCTGTTGTCACACCCATCAACTAGCACCGTTGTGGACAACAGGCTTGCTGCAGGAGCGCTGTCTCTGTACAATAATACTTGCAATGTTAGTCCATTTCTCTCATTCCTAACTGCCCAATCTCGTGTACAGAGCCGCACAACAGGCCTGGGGTAATAGTAACGATTACAAATATTGAAGTAATAGTAATAGGTTGAGCAAAAACTAACTGTAATAGTAATAGGAAGCAATGTAATAGTAATTAACCTATTACTGTTATATTACTATTGAACATTTCAACCAAATTTCAAGTACATAAAAATTCCATTTGATTAAGTTGTAGATTCCACTTGTTTCTCTAGGTTTTATGGTTGTTCCCCCTTGTCAACTCAGCATAGCCCCCATGAAGTTTTACCCTAGTTTTATGAGCGTTTACATAGCACAAGAGACACTGGTACAGTGTGACTGCTGCATTTACTAAAGGGATTTAACTGGACTTTCACTGCTTTGAAACCAGTTCTGCCAAATGCCAAGTTGCCAGCTTCCCTTTTCAAGTAAGCCTATGGCTTTAGTGACTGTCTTCATGGTGCACACAATTGAGCCTAAATTACAGCAGGAGTGAAAAAACCTGATGTATTTTAGCCAATAATGAACTGTCCACCAAGCACCAGTAGAGCAATGTGGTTTAATTAGACTGTAATATAATCCACCAAGTTATGTGGCATTGACTATTGCTTTTGTCTTTCATTCCAGTATGGTATTTAAATATAAAATGGAACGTATATGTTCTATCCTTAGTCAATGTAGTTAGTAGATTGTACTAAATAAGGTATATACTATATAGATATATTTTGTTGTAAATATTTATGAATTTGGTATACTTTATAATATTTCCCTAATGATGATGATGATAAAAGTACTTGACATTCTCAAATATTATTTCAAATACTTTGGGCATGGGTATCAATAAATGGCAAGTTAGATTTTTTAATCACCTGTCTTGTTTAACTTCTTGAGACTGCGAGTCAAACCATTGTACTTATTGTATTTATGCATACTGAGCATTATACCATAAAACGTTCCGATGAAAAATGTAATAGTAATAGCTTCAAATGTAATAGGAAGAATTCAGCATGTAATAGTAATAGGAAGAATTCAGCATGTAATAGTAATAGGAAGAATTCAGCATGTAATAGTAATAGGAAGGAAACAAAGTAAGAGTAATAGATTACATTGCAATGTAATTGACCCCAGGCCCTGCCCTCACAGATTGCTTAAATCTCCAGTGATTGCATCAGATGATTTACTAGACCAACTGTTTGGAAATGGAACTAACGACAATGACAGCTACAAAGCACACCACCAGGGGGCAGCATCATTGGTCACATGACTTTCAACTAAAAGTCTATCAACTTTTGTTTTACGTTTGTAGCCATATCTTCACATAGTACTCTATTATTACTTGAGAACGCACAATAACACCACAGAAAGGCAGAATATCTAACAATACTCCGCATGATCTGCTGACATAAAGTGCGACCACCTACTGCAGTCTTTGCCGATTACCGCAAACTTTACTTAGCGGAACTGGTGAATGCTATGTATTAAAGAGGAGCCATCATGACTGGTCACGAGCCCCGACTTATGTTAAATAATTGACAAACAGACATAGTTGTTGCAGCCACATGCCGACACCGATATCCACTGCTACCTGTGTGACGTAGCGAGCCACGTATCGTGTTAGCTGCTACCATAGCAAGACAGGGTGGGCTGATTCGGAAGTAAAACTACACACCACCCCGACTCTGGAGACGGCAACAGGCTTACTGCGCCTTATACATTTGCCTGTACATTTACACAATGACAGTTGATTGCACTTAGTAATAGCAGTACAGTTTTGGCTACTGATGCAAACCCCGACTTTTGAGAAACCCCTGGAACGGGATCTCCCTCGGTCGGGGGTCGTTGCAATAATTTAAATGCTCACATGACTTTGGTACAATATCAAAATCTCCCTTGACGTCAAACAGTTTTGTTATCTGCAGTTACCAGTAGACTGCTGTACCAGCGGTCATCAAACTTGCATTAGTTGTTTCACAACGTCATCGACACTATATACAAACATATGCACTGCACTACATGTTCAACCCCACGGTGCTTGCATTTAATACTTCACTCATCTCAGGCCACCAGCTCCGCACATTATCATATAGTTCTTTCAGGGTAGACATCCCTAGCTTGTTTAAATCTTGCCACAATTCTCACCCCAATGGCAGCAATCAAAATGTATTAAATTGGTTATTGGTTATTAATATCAACATGTAATTTGACGTCATAAATTAATAATTTCCTAAAGTCACAGGTGTAAAAACAGACACGCACCTTGACGACTGCATCAATCGACTCGGCTTCTAAAAATTGTTAATAAATAAAGATATCTACACTACAGGCTACACTAACTGTAAGTGTCAAAACGGCAACACAGGTCGTTGCGTCTCAACAAGTCTCCTCATAAACTCCATTACGACGTCGAACAGACAGTCTGATATGCACAACTCTTTAAAACATCTTCTCTCGAACGTATTTACAAAGGACATGACACATTCACTCACTGACGTGACAGAGGATAAAAGAACCGTCTGTAGATAATCTTTGCAGAGGCAGGGAGAGATACAGGCCACTTCTTGGCGGGAAGTGATCGAAAGTGCATATGTAGTCGGCTAGTTGGCGACTGCCTGCAGTGGAGTGGGTGCGCTGGCATCCTGGCGAATCTGACTCCCGCACTTTGTCATCGCAACGACAGTGACAACTTGGTCAGTGACGTCCTCGCTGTACAATCGTTTGATGCCGTCATAGATGTCATCGTCAGCATCATCAACCTTGCGCTTGATACCGTCGTAGATGTCATCATCGGTGTCGTCAACCTTGCGCTTCGTTGACTTCGGTGCATTGGTGACAGCCAGAGTGGTAACCGTGGTGACCGGTCTGTGTCGGTGATTGACAGTCGTCATGACATGCACGACGGTTTCGCGACAATGGATCAAACTGTCGCTGCTGATCTGTTGGCACAGAGACATTCCTGGATTAGTTGTTATTCTCGCAGCATTATTTTTATTTATTTTGTGATAATATATTTTTACATTACATTTTGTTTATACTATCTGTTGAGAATATTCATTGATTTTTTTTTTCTTCTGTTATAGGTTAATAAATATTGTTACATTATTTTGTCATTTGGTAATCGTTTTATTATATACTGAATTAACATACTGCTATATCATTGAACCGGTCATCAATCACACAAAATTGTAATTGGTTCATTGATTGGAAGCATCAACCAATTATCAACAAAAGTGATGAATTACCCTTCAAACCTCAAGTCGGCCAAACCCGCCCGTAGACTGACACTTCAAGTCAACCAAACCTAGCCCAAAATACCCACGTAATGCTGTATTGTACAACCATCTAGTGGATATTTTTTTAAACAGATTAGAAGCAATGTTTGAATGTGCGGACCTAACATTTTCATGTTTTGGGTCAAATAAGTAGGGAAATGGGGAGCTTTCAAAATGGATGAGCTCTAACAGGTTAATGGGAATAAGACTAAAGCAAGGATTCCATATGTACGGAAACACGTACAAATGCAGCATGTGCAATGGGGAATACCTCTGCGTGATGTCACTTTTGGGAATTTCCTATCCGATTCCTGTGCGGATACAATTTGAATCGCTACATGGAGCGATTCAATTTGCCGCATCAACATAACAAAACTCATCCACCTATGTACTTACGGAACTACTTCTAATAACTTCTACACAGCACTATATTCCCTGTTTCGCTGCATGCCGCATCCGCATGCCATTTCCGTATATATGGAATCGTAACTTAACTAGAGTCGAGACTTACATGAGCCATGCGCTGCAAGATGAGGGTGATTGAGAGCCAGTCGGGACGGAACAACTCCAGCTCCAGGCTGAGCACGGCAAGAGCAAGGGTCGAAGGTCGAAAGGTCAGCACAGGGTGCCTGGCAAGACAGAGCTGGAGCTTACACGAGAGCAGCCCAAGGTGCTGCTCCGGGGTCAAGGTTGTGCAGCCGTCGAGGAGTGCCGGGAAGTTGTAGAGCAGCAGAGCGTAGAACTGGAACAGAACATGTCAACTTGAAGCAGAGAATGCCCATGGTTTCAGTTACAATCTCCAAACTTTTTGTATGTAAACCCTCAGGATGTAACCATTCCAGGCAAACCCTTCACGATCATGACTCCTCAGACACACAATCTCTCACGAACAAAACCATTCTGGACAAAACCCCTCGTGGATATACAGGCCTTTATGCACGATGAAATTGTATCCAGTCCAAAAATGTTGTGGTAGATACTCGCGTCTATGGCTATGCATGCATATACATCCCAGTCCAAATGTGCAAATATACCGTGTTCATTCTAATAATGGCACACGCTCTAATAAAGGAGCACCCCACTATTTCATTCAAAGTCGTACTTTCCCGTGAAATTCCTATACATTTCAAAATACAGTCGCGCCTCGTTATAACGCGCCCCGTTATAACGCGGATTCGGTTATAACGCGGTCGGTCGTGGACCCCGAATTTCTGGCGCCAGGGGGAAAATGGGCGCTATGACAAACTATTGTTTGTTTTTGCGCCGACATCAAACGAATCGTTTCCAATCTGCTAGTCATGCTCATGGTTTCCGCGGATCGCCAGGTTTGTAAAGTGCAATTGATATTCACAAATACGCGTTGCTTAAGAATGGGTTAAAAACGTTTTAATACAGCTTAGTAGGCAAAATCAGTAAGCTAACATTGCGTAACAAACATTAGCTTTTCGCTGCGATGAACGCAAAGCTACTGCCTGTACTGGTGCGCCAAAATATTAATTCGTCAACTGCATATGAATTGGTGAATCGTAATATTGTTCGGCACGGTAAATGTGCTTTCTAAATTGGTATTTTGATATTGATTGAAAGACGAAGTTAAGCCAATTGTGAGTGTACTTATAGCTTTAAATCCTTAATCAACTCTAACACAGCATTTCTCAAATAATTTGCGTATTCGGCTGCTGAGTGCCAGGTCATTATTTTAGATCTTACGTCAGCGGTACCATATTATCGTTCAGTTGACCGTGGCTTGTTGGTCCATTGTTTATTTAAAAACGGTACACAATTAATGAATTTTATTCAGTTCAACAGTGTCCAACAGTGTACGACATTTAAACAGAATACACAATGACATTGGCTGGCAGTTTAATAAGCTTCATAAACTGCATAAAGACGTGCACACTTTGGTTGGCTTCGATGGCGTTCTGCGTGCAGCAGCGGTGTCGGTCGTCGTCGTAGCGCCCCTGACGGCAGATATGGGAACGCGTCACGTTTATAACGCGCCTCGTTTATAACGCGGATTCATTTCGTGGACCCCGACTACCGCGTTATAACGAGGCGCGACTGTAACACATAACTATTATTTATTCCGATGGATAAAAAACTTTGAGATTTTGCTATGTTCTGCAGGTACATTTTCTACAATGGTCTCATCTTTCATCAGAGCAACAGCATGTTTATCGTACTTATTGTTTTCCTTGATTACACACTGAACTTTTTCTCCGATTTTAGGGTCCCAACACTGTTTGTGTACGTGAAATCCGCGAATGACTTAAATCAATTCGAACGATGGGTCGAACAATGGGTCTCTAGATAAAGCTATGCGGACGGATATAACCCCTACTGAACAAAACCACTCATGGACATATAACCCCTCAAAGATAAATCCATTCATCTTTTTAAAGATGGAATCAAACACAATCAGTAAGCTCTTTACCATTTCTCATAATCAACACATGTGAAGTGGCAATACATATCAATAATTGTAAATAAACAAATTGCAGAAAATATTAAATATGTTAGGGGGTTTTGTCCATGAGGTACTTTGTCCATGAGGTGCTATGTTCGTGGGGGGTTTTGTCCGTACTCATGAATTTTTCATAGTATCAATATTTGCACACTGTAGTTCTTCCAAGCAGTGGTACGTTTATTGTGCACTGAGCTACGGTCCCCTTTGACAATTATTTCTTTACTTTTTTTATTTAACCTTTTGTGCCACTACATTCTGGCAAGGACACATAATAGGGGACTAACCTCGGCCCCACTTTTACAAGACCTGCTTCTAAGAATGTACCCGGTAGATCCCACAGATGACTTCTTTTTTGTACCACTTTAGTATTCTTTACACACATAACTAGGCTACTGATGTGGTGACACTGATAGGCTGTCACCTGTCAAGAGATGAGTCATGCCTGAACCCTGGATAAGTTGAGAAGTCAGCCTATTTTCTTACACCCAGTCTGGGTGGCTGTGTCAGACAGACAGAGTTACAGCCAAGTGAACATTGTACTTTAGCCATTGGGCAATCGTGGCTAGCACACATCTGCACTATTAGCATTCCTGAGGCCAGTTTCACGAAGCAGCTTAGAACGTTCTTAACGCTACGTTGATTGTCTTAGTAAATCACAGGTTTTTTAATAAGCGAACATAGGAGCATATTCAAATACTGGATGCTAAGTAATTGCAAAATTTTAAGAATGTTTCATGAAACGGGCCCTGATTTGTGGTGCTTCAAAGGACGTTAACCCCATCAAAGATGGTACAACATGTTTTAAAACTTGAATAACAGTATAATCAGTCATGGATAAAAACTTGCTTTCAAAGTAAACGAATCACTGTAACTCATCAGTCATAAGTAAAATGTATCCAAATACAAAAATAGCAGAAATAAGTTATGTTTATATTGGGAAGTTGTGGACACAGTAGAAACAACAAGAATTGCACAACATTCTGCAACACAATGTAATACTGTTTAGTGACTCAAGGCAATTAACTAATGCAAAATAAGTTTAGTCCCATGCCAGAAGTTGGCAAGTGCAGTGAATGACTTGATCTCGCTCTTTGACCTATGACCTGACATTTCATCTCAAACTGTGCCGCAGTGCCAGAAATAGCCTACCGGTAGTTGTAGTTGCTGTTTTTTCTTGTTTTATAATTTTTTTCCTGCTAATGACTGCACAAGTTCTTACATTTATGCTTACTCTGCAGGCTGCGAAATAAGGCCGGTCCGATCGTCCCGGATGAGTAGTTTCAGTGATCGGACTAGTCCATGTTTAGTGGAGCAGTCCCATTGGACTAGCTGTGATCATGTGAATTAATTGACGCTGTGTATATGCTAGTTGGATGTTCTGATGGAATAAAACTAAATAAGACAATAAGGTAGCATTTTATCACACGCAGCTAAATATTCTGTACGACCATCGAATGGGAAACTTGCTGAACACGGTGAATGTAAATGGCAGCAGTTTACATCCGGATAGCATAGGATAGGTAGTGCCACCTAGCGATCATGAGCGACATGAACAAACACGATACATGCACTGGTTACAGACATCATTACATGCTATCCCATCGTGATCGTTGTTGCGTTATTCGCAACGGCTGATATTTTGGCAAGTTATCAAACGCCAGCAATGTTACTGATTGTTTAGTCGGCTTTGAGAAAGGAAACGTTAATGAAAATTATAGACAATTAGTGACTAGTCCAAAAATTAGGATGCAACTTAGTGACTAGTCGCCGTTAGGCTTCAAATTCTGCTGGCATTGCCTTGTCCACCTCTGCTGTTTGCTGCCCCTGATTAAACTAGTCATTTCTTCTGATGACTGCAGTTGGATCTACGGAATCACATGTATGTGTTTCTATTATTTTATTAATGTCATTTAGTTGAACAGTTAATTGAAATAAGAAACGGCTTGTTTTCTTTATGAAATAAAATCCACTTTTACTGTGTGCCATAACTGTCACATATATATGATACAACAGTATGATTGATGGTACCTGGCACATTTATTTTTATGGACTAGTAAAACAATATCAGGACTAGTTGTTTCTGAGTCAGCTAGTCAGACGGACTACCTGTCAGCTAAATCCATCGTGCACCCTGCTATGTGCTCTAAGAATTAAAATAGTAAACATCAAAATTAGCACAAGTCATCTTAGAAGCCTAGTGGTCACAAACTTCTGGCATGAAACTACTGTGAGCCCGTTACACCGGGGGAACCCTTTCACCAAGTTAATGGACTCGTCAATTCGCCATAATACGGAATTCATTGTTAAATCTGAGGAGCTTTTTCAAAATGCAAAAAGCCACCGCCCTACAACCTGTGATTTTCACTTTTATAAAATATAAATTAGACTTGCAACGTAAGTATCGAGTATCAAACAAAATTCTGGTATCGATCGATATCAAAGAAATCTGGTATCGAACCAGTGTCCCAGTGGCAGATAAGTCTCTGGCTAAACCCTTGCAAGGGAGCGGGGCGTGTACTTACGATGTTGAGGAAGTCGAGTGGCGTGGTCATGCGCAGGTCCCAGCTGAACTTATCGAGGACGACACGCTCCATACGGAGTACCTCTGACACGGAGCGCTCACAACAACTCTTCTCCAGCAGCTCCTGTGTCCCCGGAACAACCTGAAAGTGAGGCTACATGTTACTCATAGTTTAATAATTCTTGCGAGGGTCAAATTGAGGTCAAACTAAGGGATACATGTTTTAAATATATTTTTGGGCAATATTAATTTGGCTGACAATATTATTTGATATTTGAATTTTGCGTGTGATATTTTTGGTAATATTTGCTGACAATGTATTTTTATAGGCTACCAGCTCGATAAGTTTTTAACTTATCTGGTGACTACCTCATCTGTGTTGCTTTTGTCTTTAAATATGCTGTATATCATGTGGATGAGGAAATAAATTTACTTTACATTAATGTTGATTTTTATTGGATATTTTCTGACATTATTTTGTTTTAAATATTTTTGCTAACATTTTAACAATACTCTTTGTTGTTATGTAATTTTTGTTAATGAAATGATTACCTAGATATTACTTACTGTTCTCATTTGCAGTACGTAGCACTACACTTTTTTGAATATTTGTTGGCGATATATGTAGACATTTCTGGGACATTATATATATTTTCGGATGTGTTAATATTTTCTGAACATTTAAAAATAATATTGTTGGTATTAAAAATATTTTATAATATTTATTACTACTGATTATTCTCTGTTTTTTTGCTATGCTTAATCACAACTTCCAAGTAATATTGACCACAACTTGTATCCCTATATGCGGTTTTAATTACACCTCCACAGAGTACAGGTCTACATAGTACACAAGCACTACCTCTTCACATATTAGCTGCTGTCTTATAAATAGCAGCTTGTTGACTTGGTACTGTGTGAGTAAACAGGCATCAGTGCGCCTGGAGCTTTGGCATTCATTACTGCAAATATGTGTATTACCTGTGGCTTGAACCTAGGGCATGACCTTTGGTATTGACAGAACTCTTAGCAGCAGGTTACTGTGTTGCTATGTTAACCTGTATACCTCCAGTATGTGATTGCTGTTTATAGCTCTATGGGTGCCATATGTCGGGTCTATGGCTTTCCTTCAAGGGTAATGCTCACAGTAACTGTGTCATGCACTGATCTGTAAACATGTTTTGCTTGAACGAGCATCAACCAGAGGTTAATCTGGTGGTATTAATTATATGGATCCAAGGTATATATGGGGTGCACCCCCTGTTTTGTCCTCAAGGGGTGTGCAGATGGAGGTTTTGGTGAGCCTGAATGGGGGCGATGGGTGTGCCCCCATTGGTAAAAATCCTAGATCTGCCTCATTGTGTTGTTAGCCAACATAGGTGAACAAAAGGTAACCGCAAAATATGTTCTCAATCTTAAAATGCACAGTATTGCAACTGACTTGACATTTACACAGCATACTTAATCATTAGTTGGCAATTCTGTGGGAAAACTTAATAAACTCACTTTACTTTTGCTTGTAGCATAGATGTATGGTATCAAACTGTATTAACCAATAATATCACGTACGATGTATGACACACACACAGTGGTTTATGTAGCTTAAACTAGCATGTTCTCGTATAAAAATCCTCAACATCACCGGGTACACAACTATTGCATTGATATGGTGTAACGGGTAGGGAGATACTCACTTCGTCTTCCTCGAGTGTTTTGGCGGCAAGGTACAGGCAGGCGATGCCAATGCACTGCAGGTACTTGGGCCGAGCCTAAAACAACACCACCTTACATCAACACTCAATCCTGCAACAACAACAGCAACAACAACAGCAACAACAACAGCAACAGCAACATCAACACTCAATCCACTCACTCATTCCTAGCCCCAGTAATACATGCCACCAACAAACAGCAAAGACAGTAACCACCCCAGTAGTCAAACAACGCCATTGCCTGTTAAAAGGACATAGTCTGTTCGTCTACCTGGAATCAGAGCTAGTAGTAATTTCTAACTGGGAGTTTGCTGTGTTGACCGTGGGAAAGTGAGCATATTTGAACATCAAAGGGTATAGCAGTTAACTCAGCCCAACTCGGCTGTATTGTAAAAAAAAGTTGTTTTGAAACTTGATGTTTTGTTTACTATTTGAACATGCATCCGTGGTCGTGCCTTCAAATTGCGACCGTTGTTACAGGTTTTCTAAACACATTTTGACGAGCAATATACCTTCAACCAAGTTAGTATAGCCTTAAAGGGAATAAAAACATATATGGCTTGAATTCATGTTATATTACATCCTGCTATCTATTTCAATGTCCACCAAGCCAAAAAAATCAAAAAAATCAATGAATTAGAAATTCCACATTTAATACTGTGCATCCGGACATTTTTGAATATGCATATTTTTTGCGCACTTTTCGGGATGCCGAGATGTGACAGGTTACCAGCTTGAAGTTATTTTCCCGATAGCTGTCCCTTTGACTGTAGTAGCTTGTGTACATGTTAACGCGCATATGACATCATATTGAGTTATCGCAGGAACCAACTGATTCATGTGGCAAGGTTACGGAGAATCCGTACAAAACATGTTACAACAAATGCAGCACGGCAAAGATCACATACGAAATGTTTGCCCCGGTCCAGATCTATATATAGATACCAGCGGGAACTGCAAGTGGTAATATTTTCTGATTGGCTGATTCATTACCATTACCAGCATGATTACCAGGTGGTGTACAAGTTGCAAAATAAGATGTCAAGCCATTAATTTTGAAAAGTACTTTTGTGTTTACTTCAAGTACACTTACTTTTTTACTTGTACTTCAAGTACATTTTTTAAGAAATACTTTTACTTGAGTAGCTTTTTTCTAGTTACTTGTACTTTTATTCAAGTACAAAATAAATGTACTTCTACCAACTCTGGTCTTCCTATATATTATACAACTTGTAAAATGGTCAACATAGTACATAATAACTACACTCTACACGTTAGTTATACTTTACAGAACATTGAACATAAGGTGGTATTTCAATAAGATTTAAGAACCTGCAACAATCCTAGGATTTCACCAGTGTATTTGTCCACAAAATCCTAGGATACACTAGGTTAGACAGTTAATTTCTTTGAAAAAGAGCCTGCCCATAGTGTCCTCTTTAATGCAGTACATGCCCCACTACCTTATCACAAAGTGATATATCTTGCTATCATTGTGCACACAGTAGACTGCCAGGCCTACATGCAGTGCAGCAGGCTCTACTGCAGCCATGAACCAATCAGATCCAGCTGAGTTTCTGCCCCCATTCCAGTGACAGGACCAAGTGAGGACACCTAGGCCAATCCTTCCCAGCTCTCTATCAATAAACATAATGACATCTAGCTGTCCACCACCCACAGTACTAGACAGATTTATGATTGCTTCTCATGTGGTTGCACTGGTCTATTCCTATCATGTTAATTTATTTGTTCAGCTTTTCTTAATATTGTTCTTAGAGCTTTTACCTAGTGGCATGTTAGTCGGACATGGGATCAAATACATTTGTATTTGAAATTGTATTTGACACTAATGAAATGAAAGTATTTGTATTTAAATACTTCCCCACAGTATTTGAAATTTCTAATACTATCAAATACTATTTCAAATATTTTTATTTGTGCATGGTTATTAATAAATTACATGTTAGATTTTGTATTCACCTGTCTTGTTCAACTTCTTGAGAGTCAAAAATGTTACTGGTTAATTTGACAATTAACCACATTTTCCCATCAGAAAGAAAGCCATTATGTGGAAGTCACTGATATCATTATGAGAGCATACCAGTGAAGTCTGGATCAATGTGTTAGTTGTCACCTGTGACCAAGATGTCCCTGTCCCTGCCAAGGAACCCTTGAATTGACATCATATTGATATCATATGTCAATTTGAAGTCAATAAACAACATACAGTGTAATTATCTCATAATATGACTTGCTATTGGTTTTGGTACAGGGTCTCTTGTAAAAAGTATTTAAATACTTCCTAATGCATTTGTATACGTTTGTATTTCAGAGTATTTGTAATTGTATTTGAACCACCTCAGGAGTATTTGTATTTAAATACTTTTCAATGTATTTGACCCAATATCTGGCGTTGGTGTTATAGCTTTTACAGTTTTTGAAGCTGGCTCTTTAATGAAACCAGTTCTTAATGTACACACATACAAGGAATGTATGCAAAGGTATACATGTATGTGTGATGTATGCGCCTCTGAACATAATTTATGTTATTATGGACATAATTTGTTTTACAAATAAAAGTTATCATTATTACTACCTAATTTAGTTATGTACAACATAATGTTTAACTGACCAGAGTCAATGCAATCAAAAGTATTATACACTTGTAAATGGAAACTATGTGTAGGATCATAGTTCCATTGATAAAGAGGTGGGACAACTAATAAGATTGGTAATCAAATGGAAAAGCCCACAGTATTCTAACAACCTTGCATATCAACCTTTGTCACTAAGAAATGGAGTCAAGGGCAGTACCAAAAGTGTTGACATGGGCAAGTTGTGTAGTATATGCCTGGGTGAGCAATGTAAATACTCTAGCACATATACAATACTGTCATGTCACTGAGTGCATAAATACACAGACCAATCTTGGTATCTGTACTTGTACACAGACACTTAGTGTACATAACCTTGGATCAGTATAGGAGATAAACACTAGTGCTGCAATGTGAATGATATCACTAAAAGATAAATGACACCCACAGATGTACACCTGATTGATCTTTTGTGCACGTAATTACACACACAGAGACAAGATACGCAGAGCGCAGTTTGTGTGGAACAAACAGACAGTTTTGCTGTGACTGTGTTCAAGGTCAACATGTTACATGAACTGTACCCATTGCCACCCAAACAACAATAACACTGTAAATTATCTATTCAGATACACTCATACTTTCTGGTTTACCCAGCACTTCATATATGACTCATTGGTGGCGGGGGTGATTGGTGTACACTCATACTTTTTTGGTTTAAAAATACCTGATGCTTCCTATCTGACTCAGTCAGGGGGTGATTTAATTAAAATTGCTACACGCATAATTATATCGACTACTTAAAAAAGTGATGCAATTCGCTAAATTGGCACAACGATGTGCTATCACAATTACAATCGTGATTAATGTCTTACTCTTATTACTACTGCTAATTAAGCCGGTTTTCAAACAGTATTCTCAATAACTATAACTGGTAAACAAAAATATTAAAGTTGATGAAAATGGTTACTCATAATATCAACAAACAATGGCAAAACACATCATTCAACAATTAATTATCTTTGTAGAAAATTAATAATTAACTCTTTAGTAACAATTTCTGATAAAATCTTTTATGTATGTCTGACACATTAATAGCATCACTCTGTAAAGAAGAAAACCTTGGCTGGTGCAGTTGTGACCTGCAATACAATAGGCTACATACCACCTTTTATCAGTGCCCAAGGTAACTAGTACAATTAACAACTCACTTTCTTGCTAATTACCCAGCACATGTGTGCTGAAGGGTTAGAAGACAGACCAGCACCTATTGCCCCCCCCCCCCCCAGTTGTTACAAGCTCACCAATAAAATGTCTACTGTTACAGGTATGAAAGCCATCAATCACACCCAGGTAATTGCATCCAAACAGTACTTAACAAAATAAACAAGTTCTCTATTGGGTGCTGACATAATAAACTATTTTCACCATGGGGCACAGGGGTGAACATTTCAAAACATTGAACAAATATACAATCTTAATCATGACACTGACCATAAAACTGGGTCTTAACATTTTATGACCAAATGTAATCAGTTACAGTTACTTGAAAACATGTACAAAAATACAAATTATATCAAAATTTACAATTACCGCCTATTGAACGACAGAATAAAGCTTTTCATAGAAATAATGTCCCACACCATTCCTTATGGTAATTACTAACCACAACTAAGCCACATTGGTATGCCAGAAAGGCTTAAAACTTAGGGCTGGAAGGCATAACGCACACTTGTATAACAAATGCCAACATGAACATTGCAAGAGCATTAGTTGAGATTGCATCAGCAAGCTGGAGGTATACACTACACTGGCATGAAGGTACATTCATAAACACAATCTAATCACCTGTGGTTATTAAACATACATACAGTTCATTCATCCTGATTGGTGCACTTATTAAATGCCAGGTTTCACTGTAGAACAAGTTCAGATCGTTAACAGAAAAGACCTAGAAGTACACACAAGTTTCATTTCAGATTAATTTTATACTTATAAAATAAAACCTAGATCTACTCTTAGTTATCTATCAGACATGGGATCAATCCTATTCCGAAAAAATTGAATTGATCTTGGAATTGATTTTAAAAAATTTGTCAGAACTGGTCAATTTCACTTATAACAGATCCTTATGAATTAGCCCATGAAAATTTGCTGTAGATTCTTTTTAAGCATGCCCAACTACTGAGTTAACAACTTTTTAATATATTAATGTTCTATTTGTGATAATTAATTTATAAATGTTTATGACACTAATTTTATACTATTTATGAACAAATTATCTTAGATTGTTTATGATATCTTTTATGATGTCTGGGAATAGTTAATCTTTATGACACCAATGTATTTATATGATATTTATGAGAATGACTAACAATAGTTTTATAGTAGTTAATCTGATTACTTTTAAATTGTGACTGTACACATAAACTCAACTGACTTAGTGTCATAGTTGAACCAGGAACGCCTTACTTGGCGGACACCAGCCTATACAAGACGTCATTATTATTATTATGACAAGACACATAAAGCTGGCAAGAGTTGAGTGAGTACTCACCTTTACAATGAGCAGGAACTTGTCAAGGAGAGCCATGCCCAGAGCGAGAGTCTCCAAGTTGAAGTCAAACTGGTGGTTGACACGAGCCAACCAGCTGACAACACTGTCTCTCTGCTCCGCACTGATTTCTTCCAGCTGTCAAGCAGAGGTCAAACATATGTCAATTCAACTATCAAACAATTAGTAAGGAATGTTTACAATAATTCTCCAAATAACATCCAAACAGATGTAAATATTTCTTACCAAACAGACGTAAACTGATAAATCAAACAATTACAAAGGGTTAACATGACTTATTTTGGCAATAACGCAGTATGATCTCTTAAAATATTAATAATTATGTAGCCTTTGGCTCTTGGAGGGTTTGGCGATAATGTTGTGAAAAGGCTGACTAGTTGAATGAGACCTTATAAGACCATTACATTGTAACCACAATAATACAGACGAATCAGTTAATAGAACGTTGCCGAGCTCTGGAAACAACTAGAACTAGAACCATTTTTCACAGTCTATGCATAGCTCACCCTCACCATGTCAATTACATTTGTGATCAATTATAAAACATTAGTTTAAAACTTTAAAAACATTTAACTGCTACAATTTACACTTCAGTAGGTTAGTTATCTCATTCAATTCGAACAGATCAGTTGACAGCTGTACAACACTATGTCAAATGTTTCTCCTACAACCGAAAGTTGCTATCCGCGGTCCACTTCTGAGGCTTTGAACACTTAGTCATTTTACTTGTGATGGAGCCGATCTGTTTCTGTCACACTTGTATTTTTTGCCTTTATTGCTCACATGATTAAAGTAATTTGATCTACACGTACTACCCACTGATGCAATATGTCCTTTGTAAGTTCATATGCAACATGTCAAATGGTTTCAAACTAATGATGATGAATGTTCATATAGTTAGAGTTCAAATTTTAACCTCCTGTAGAAGTTGTCACTAAGAAGCGATATATAGACAACAGACGAATGAAGAGAATGGATTAAGAATTTGTCTAATAAAACAATACTTTTACAAATAATTGTGGTACAGAAAAACTGACATACAATTACCTTATTGTCCTTGACATTGTACAGGTGTGGTTGCCAGGCGACAGCCTCTTTCTGAAGGGCATCACCTAGCATCCGCAGCAGCTGTTGAGCATCAATGCCACTCAACAACTTCATCATGGCTGCTTCTACACACCTGCGCTACCTGTAATAACACACAACACAGTTACTGCTACACATCTACAAATTCTCTCTACTGGCAATAGAGAATCTTGTAACAATTAACATTTAAGGCTAAAATTATAAATATTCCAAAATGTGAAGTTACTAAGGAAACCAGTTTAATTAGAAAACTAATGTTTTCTGATTATTTTAATGAAAGTACTATTTTATTAAACCAACTACACGTAATACACAATACGCTATTCACAAAATCTGTCTATGACTATTGTGTACAAATTTGTATATAATATTTTATAAACTTACCTTAATTTATTGTTCCTTATTCGTGAATCAATTTAGGATTTATAATGCAATAGTTTCTAAAATAGTGTGTTTACGTGGCAAGATTTCATCCAAGTACATTCAGCTCATATTTAATCATATTATGCTTGTAAATTTAGTGTGTGAGACAAATGATGCCATTGTTATCAAAGAATGTTCTGGATTCTGCTAGAAAATGGTGTATGATTGACAGGTTACTTACCACAACATTGCTGAATGTTCACAACCATTTATCCTGGGCAGTATGTGTAATTTGTCTACTATTATAATAGTTCTGCCATCAGATGTAACCCAAATTGCCCACTGAAATCCAATTAAGGCGAAATTTAACGGTTTCTAGTAGTAGCCACAAAGACACAAAAGACACGCCCACTTCGACCAATCGCAACCGATGCCGCAGCTGACAATTTCCGAGCCCGAGAAAGACAACAACATAAAAACGTTTTTCACATTAAATACTTGATCAATTAAACTATACATACGCAGCTTTGGTTTGTTAGACTATTATACATAATTATTGTTTCAAATGTTCGCCGGATTTATACAGGAACGACCACAATCATAGTTTGACACAGAAAAGTGACAGATATTTTCGACAACAATTTTAAGTTCACTTACCTCCCCACTGACGAGCCGATTTAGGAAAACGGTAGGATCTCTACGTCCCATACACGCTGTTCTGCGAGCTCCTATTGGCTTCTCATTGTGTGTTTTTCTATTGGTTTTACACAGAATAAAACAAAAAACCAAATAAATGAGATAAATGTTGACGAAAAATTGCAGTGTTACCGAAATAACACTGCAAAATAGTTCTGGTTCCTTATCGGAGCTGAACCTTTACCGATCACTAGCTTCATTTGTATATTCATGCGCAGTTTGTGTTGGTTATACGCGCAATCAAACGTTCAATACAATGCAACTAAGGAAAGGCATTAAATATTTTGTTTCAAAATCAAGCATTATATCTGCCTTTTATAGGAAGCACACTGAAATATTGTCTACGCCAAAAACACAGAACTATTTTGTGACGTCAGAGCAGGTGCTCCCATCACAAGAATATGCCGAAGTGATCCGTCCCAGTTCCGAAAGGTGGAGGGTTGTCAGTCGTCGACAATCCAGTCAATTTTGCAAGTAACACTGGATATGGGTAAGTAGAATTGAAATATGCAAGTTGATTACAAACTGTAGAACGCAAAGGCAGACATTTCTACGAAAATTAAGCTCTAAACTGCCGTAAATTTCGATGTCTGTCTGGAAATTTTGGGTGTGTGTTTATGTTTTGGTATGTTCTAGATCCTGTCCAATCAGAGCTATTATTGTGCCTGGATACGGTTTCAGCCATCCAGAGCCGTGCGTACATAGTTAGAATTTTAGCGCCAACCTTTGAATCGCAATCTCTGGCACTCTGCTTTGTTTACGTGTGTCACTGCGCTGGGGATTTGCATTAATGAGACTTACGATTTGCAGGTTAGCACGGCAGAGGTGATGCAAACTTGAAGAGAAGAGTTAGCGTTTGATACACTTCATGGGCAAGAAAATAATGGGGCTGGAAGGGATAGGAGCACAGAAAATTGCAAATTTCGGTGACATAAAACCCCTTTCAACAACGATGTTGTACATGGAGTCATTGCCAATTGTGGGCAGCAGCAACAACAGTTGCTGCATTTCAAACAGTATTATGCAACAAAGCAGTGGTCTGGCAGAAAATTGCAACCAATTGCAGCTACTGCTACAGGTAATGTATTTTTACAAGTTGTAATAAACTTATCAAAAACTATAAATTTAATAATAATAGTGCACAATAACTGAATAAATTGATATTATAAATGTATTCTGCAATAATTGCTTGCCTTTATTGTTTCTTATACAAATGATTTACCAAATCATATTGTTGATATTTTGAAGTAAAAAAGCATGTTTTTTTAATTTGAAAAAAGTAATAATTGTTTTTACTTCTATTTTTATGTTACTATAGCAATATTAACTAACACAAAGTTTTCATTCCGAGAGATTTCATTACACGCGTGTAATCCATATATGTAATTATTGCGTGGTGTGTGCGCATTTATTGGTACATGTGTCAAACAATAAAAAGTACGATTGTATACAATTTTTATATGGGAATAACCCAAGTTAGTAAGTAATAGTAATGTTGCGGTATTGATATTCAAGGCCCAGGCTTTGATGAGGAAGAACAGCCTATACCAGAAGATAGACGAAGCACTGCAAAGATCTCCCAGGTTCAGACCAAATATCTACAATATACCTCAGACAGCAGAGGTCAGTATGTGGGTGCTTGCTTATGGATTTTCTGATTATCTATAATATGTTGTAGACCTAGATAGTAATTAATTATAACTGAATACTAATGTTGACTCAATGCAGGGCTACCTACCATTACTTATTTTCCGTAATCAGTATGGAAATTGACCTCAGATTACGGCGTTACCAAAACTGCTCCTGTATTACAGAAATAAACATATCAGACTAAAGAAAATTATACACATCAAAGAACTGATAAAGCCTAAACTTATAAATAATGCCCTGACAAGTTCGTACCCGGTGGCCATGCCTATGAAAATGTCATCATTCACTTGTTACAATTTATCAGGAAATGAAGCTGGGGCAAACCCAATGACATGGGAAAGAAAATGTCATCGTTCACTTGCATCAATGTTTAATGACTTGGGATTCAGTGACACCCATGTCTGTGAATGGCCTGGCCTGTCACTGTGGCTACTTCTGGGAAAGACTTGATTGACTGCTGGATGAAGGGTCATTATGGAAATTGTTTTTGTCAAGTAGCCAGCCCTGCGCAATGTTATAAATGATATAAATCATAATTGATGCTAATAGCAATTGGTGTTATTTGTCTTCGTAATTGTTAGAGGCTGGTATAAATTTGTCAGGGTATTTATATCCGATCCATCAAATGGCATGACAATTTTTGTAAACCCAGAAAAGCATGTAATGTTGTGAACAATTGATTGGCATCTGGCTCGCATTTATACGAACCCTGAGTCTTGTAAAAACCCTTAGCCAATGGGGAGTTAGACCTGGGGCTGAGTACATTTTTATGAGTACAAGTACGAGTACTTTGGCGATGAATAAGTATGAGTACTTTGACGATGAATAAGTACAAGTACGTTGCTAAAAACTGAGTACAAGTACATTCTCATGAGTACGAGTAAAAGTATGAGTACATTAAAAAAAAAATATATTAAATAATAACGTATTTTTTAATTATTAATCTAATTTATTTAACTCGGCACAAGTGAATATGCAATGGCAGTTGATAATTTTTTTATGAGGAAAACTAAAAAACCTATTTCATCAACAATGAAATTAACTTCAGTGGCATCGTATGATCTTATCATCTATTTGCCATTGCACCGAATGAACATGAGTTGTTCACAGGTTGAGTCTTTCCGGCTGCACCGTTCAGGGCAGAATAGTTTCTCATCTATGCTAAATACCCTTTCAACTGGGACTAATCAGGCTGGAATGCTGAGATGGTGAGGGACCAACTGAGCCAGAGTTGGAAAACTCAAAACTGCAGTGGGTCACTGTGACGATCTGTACATGGCTGACGGAGGTATTCATTCACCTCTACAATCGGCAGTCGGCTGATATTATAAGTTTGCAATTTATATTTCCTGATCATAGACTACTAGTTGTTGAGAGGGTTAGCACATGTCTACATAACAGGCTCAGCATCCCCTTTGGGCTTTTTAGCCAGGCTGCTGGCACAGGATTATACTATTGTAGGAAGCAGTCTAACTTGAGCCACCTTACTTCTACAGGGGAAGACTGACAGTTCTTGTTCATAGCAGTTAGCACTGTCAGCCACTGCCAAATGGCATGATCTCCAGACTACATCAAAGGCATTTCCTATCTAACTGGTGGGTTAACTGCTAATTGGCTCTTTATGGACATCCTGGGGGCTTAATTAAACAAACAGGTTTATGGCCTGAACTGATAGCCTACAATTATTGTTTGCTTAACAGGGTTTTTCTGACTGGGAAAAGATGCTGCCTGTTGCCATGTTTGGGTATCATAGTCATGGTTATCAGAAAATGAGGATGTACTATGTGTAGGGATGGTAAGGTGATATTCTATCAGAAATAACAAAGTATTTTTTTTAATAGTTGAACATTTAAATATTTCAGGAAAGTTTAATTTTATAACCAGATATATTTATTTTCCCCAGTACATATTGAGAAAGTATTTAGATGTACTTGTAATGTACTCGTAAGATATGAGTATAGCGAGTACAAGTCCATGACCCATAAGTTTTATGAGTAAGAGTACTTCAAAAGTGTACACTAGTACCAAGTACTTCAGCCCCACGTCTGCTAGGCATGTAAGCTTTTCCTCTGACGGGTGGTAGATGGACCACTGAAAGTTTGGCACCGGAGATGCACACCGTTTAGGAGAAAAACTTGACACAGTGACTCACACCATACACACACGCCACAAACACCACACAAACACGCACACACCTGCTGGATTGTGATGTGATGAATGAGGTGTGACTACAGGATGACAACACCGTGACGGGCCTTCACCGTGACAACGCAGTGCACAACCTCAGATTCCTCAACGTCTTCTACGGGTGCAGCCCCGCGACCTTCGCCCTCACAGGCAACCTCCTCGACAGACTGCTCGGAAAAGTGCGGGTGAGTCTTTCTTCTATAACTTATGCTCCTCACTCAATGTGGAGCATAGGCCATCCACAACGATTCTCCAGCACACAACTTTGGGCGATCCTCTCAATCTCCTTCCATATGTAGCCACTCCTGTTTATCTTGGCGTCTGTACCCATCGCCAGGTGTGTTTTGGTCTTCCTCTCTTTCTTTTTCTTTGGGGGTTCCAAGTCGGAAACTGTTTTGTGGTATTTGTTGTTAGTATTGTCACTTCTAGAACACATTCAGTGTTCTTACTGGGTTTGTCACTGATACTGGGTCAACAAGGTAGACGGGGCAATCTTCACAGGGTTTGTGCGACGTTACAGTCCTGTGACATTTGTTAAAGAGCACTATACATGGGACTATTTTAACTTGGAAGACCATGATTCATCATCAAAATTAGTTCATAATAGTCCAGAGGAAGTTGGAGGTAACCATGCACTAAAGGTCCCACAATGGTTTTTTGTTGATTTTGTATCTTCAGACTATGGAGAATCAGAATCCAAAGGGTGACAAGTTATCACCCTTGGGCATTTTGCAGAAATGGCTGGTTTCTATGGCAACCCTATTCCACTTTTGGGCATAAATGAGAAACACGAATATATGCATATATTAGTAACTATGACATGTTATATTCACTAATGTGTCCATTTCTACGTTTTTTGATGTGATGAATCCATTGGACATGTTATATTGACAATCAAAGGTCAAGGTCAGACATAAATGTCAAGGTCAAACCAAAAATATGCCACACCAGTTTCATGAAATATGAAACGAAGCATATATGCCACAGAGTTCGAAAACACAAAACACACACATACTCACACGCACGCACGTACAAACACAGCAAAACTATACTAACATTATATTATAGCAAAACGACGAAAGTGGCAGGCTACCTCACAGCTTGGCATCAATAAAAAAACGAATATACGAATATATGAACAACTATGACTGTATATTTATGTTATTTGATCTCGGGAATCCATTGGACATGTTAAATGCCAAGGTCACGCCAAAACAATGCTAATACCGGTATATACCTTGCGATATTCTGGAATGAATCATTTGTTCAGTCAACTTATCTTGTTGTTTATGATTCTGCATTTTCATCTTCCTCGTCAGATGTATATTGTACTACCGTCGTGTGTTCATCGCAGCAGTCCACTCCACCTTCACAGTGGCAGAACAGTGAACATGGCAACATTGCCGACCAACACGAGCATGTAGATGATCCACAGTTGTTGCAAGTACACTTGATGAGTGTCAGAATGTCTCCCGGAGCGGCTGCCACGTCGCTTTTTAGCATAACTGGTCGCAAAGTTACGTTTACTTCATCTGTTCATCCATATTGGAGAGGATCTATGTCAGGTGGAATAGCCTGGGTAACATGTTTCCAGATGCAGGTTTGCAAGTGAGCTCTCATCACAGTTAGTCGAAAGGCCTCATTGGTGGGAGGCAGATACAATTTGATTTGGAGCCGAGACAATATTTGCCCTTTCAGTTTTCAATTTCCACATCTTGTAGCGCACATCGGTGATAGTTGTGGCTTCAGCAAATCCATAACAAGCAGCTGTGAATGTTGTAGATTGTTGGACTACATCTTCAATTTGAGCTGTAGGTTCGCCCAGTTCCGAAAGTTGATAGCCTGATTGAAGGACTTTCACTGTTTTAGCCTTTCCAATTCCACAGTACTGAGCCACAGTGTAACAGCCTGACAAGGCATGAGCTGCTAGTAGGTGTCCAGCAGTGTTTCTGTGCATGTGCGCACTTGCTTGGATGTCATTTCATGTCCTGTCTGTGGATGTGGCTTCCATCGATACAGGGCAGGTGAGGTTTCCTTGTTGGTAGAAGTGGAATAACAGTACGAACACGTCAGTATCATCCGAAATGACATTGATATTACAGTTCATAGCATCAGCTTCCACAATGAACATCAACTAGTCTTTCTACAGGGACCGGATCACTTCCTGTTACTGCAAGTTTGTGGCGCATCATCTTTAACTGCTTTCCCTGTTCCCGTAGAGTCTCAACAATCAGATCGATCAGTTGTACTTTGTTATATGTCACAGTTACTTTCTGTGATGGGAGTAGCATCGAGCGTGTGAGTCGGTGGTGTCTGCTTGCTTCTTTCACTCTTGCTATATGGGTGACACCTTTGATACTGTAGTCGGCGTATCTGTTAAACACCAAATACACATCAGCTCTTTCTTGCCACATACGCAACAGAATTGTCGTCAATAGATTGGTGCACTGTATCTTGTGTTGGCCAATGAACTACCCACAATATGACTGATCCACTGATTACCACACTGGTGCTTTGGGTGCAGTCCTTGCCGGCACGTCATCTTTTAGCTTGTTCTTTAGTGTTGACTTGTTTGTTGCTAATCTCATTTCACCAGTGTTGGTGAACACTGGAGTAGGCATCAGGGCCAACTCGTACTTCATAGCTTTCTCAATGTCCATGTCTCTGCCAGAAGCCTGCAGACCAATGATGCATGAATAAATCAAATTGGTGTCGTATACCTTTGTGGAGCCTACTTTGATGTGTCGTTTCATGGCTGCCATGGTATGCACTTGTTTGGGAAGAGTATAGTGGAACCCGAGAGGCCAACTGCTTTCATACTGGTGCATCATCTGCTGACCTATTGACACAGCTTCATGTACATTCACCGCAGGTTCAGTAGCTATTCTGCCACTCACAATGTGGGTGATGTTGTAATTTGGGTGAGTACAGTCGCGCCTCGTTATAATGCGGTAGTCGGGGTCCACGAAATGAATGCGCGTTATAAACGTGGTGCCTTCCCGTATATGCCGTCAGGGGCGCTACGACCGACGTCGACATTGCTGCTGCATGAAGAACGCCATCGAACTAGAAGCCAAGTTGTGCACGTCATGCAGTTTATACGCAGTTTATGATGCTTATTAAACTGCCAGTCAACGTCAATGTGTATTCTGTTTAAATGTCATACACTGTTGGACACTGTTGAATGTTGAACTGAATAAAATTTATGAATTTTGTACCGTTTTTAAATAAACGACGGACCAAAGCCACGGTCAACTGAACGATAATATGGTACCGCTGACGTAAGATCTAAAATAATGATCTGGCACTCGGCAGCCAAATACGCAAATGACTTGACAAACGCTGTGTTAGAGTTTATTAAGGATTTAAAGCTGTAAGTACGCTCACAATTGGCTTAACTTTGTCTTTCAATAAATATCAAAATACCAATTTAGAAAGCACATTTACCGTGCCGAACAATCTTACGATTCACAAATTCATATACGGTTGACAAATTAATATTTTGGCGCACCAGTAGGCAGTACAGGCAGTAGCTTTGCGTTCATCGCAGCAAAAAGCTAATATTTGTTACGCAATGTTAGTTTACTGATCTTGCCTACTAAGCTGTATTAAAACGTATTTAACCCATTCTTAAGCAAGGCGTATTTGTGAATTTCAATTGCACTGGTGCCGAAACCAGGCAAACTCGCGATCCGCGGAAGCCATGACTGAGCAGATTGGAAACGATTTGTTTGATATTGGCGCAAAACAAATAATACCTCGCTCCACATTTACTGTTCCTAAAGTTAAAATTGACCATAATTATAGTCAAAGAAAACCTTTGATAGCATACGCGTGCAGAATAAACAACGGCAATGTAATGACGCGCCTCACACTTGATTCGTTGCCGTTGTATGTCAACGTTACATTTATTGTCCGCCAATTAGTCTTTTAATATACACATGTTGTGGACAAAGACATGGATAACTTCACACAAAATAATTGACAGTTGTTATCGTGTTAATATAGTTTGTCATAGCGCCCATTTCCCCCTGGCGGCAAAAATTTGGGGTCCACGACCGACCGCGTTATAACCGAATTCACGTTATAACGGGGCGCGTTATAACGAGGCATGATTGTATATGGATCAAGTGGAGCAATCAACTCTTGCAATTTCTGTTTGATTTTCGATCTATCTGTATCACCTGATGTCAGCCGAGCTTTCGTTTCCTCTTCGTGGTGTTTGGTTTCAGCATAATGCCAATTATACCAGTGGGTCCCTTTCCATACCACATGAAAGTTGTTTCGATCGTCATGTCTGTCCACATGTCATTACATATACCTGGAGTGTGCCGGGTAACATGATCTCCATTCATGAACAATTGAGCGCAGATAATAAAGGCCATGGTAAGCACAATTTAGGTGACGAGCAGTGAAGAAATAGGGCATCATATACTCCACAGCAAGCAGATGAAGTGCCCAGTCTGCTTCCTTCTCAGCTCGACAAAACATCATCATTAGTAGAACATACATTAAGCTATTTGGCTCGTCAACTTGCTGCACCATGTTATGAAGAAGTCCCTCCATCACCATCCTCAGTGCTCAGAGGTTCTGTGGAACCCGCTTGCCTGTCAGCATGTGGGCAACCTCTCCAAATGCACATTCCGTGACACCAGACAGCCCAGTGTCTGCCATCAGGGCTCCGATACATCCAATAAAGTTCATTATGAAGTACATTCCCCCAAACGTAGAATGAAATTATTGAATCGTTCTGGGTATGCCTATGTAGTGTTCACTGCAGCTTTGTAAAGTTGCTGGTCACAGGTGAACACCACATTTTGTTGTTCGACTGATTTCACAAGCCTTTCTGCCTCCAGCATAGCTGTTAGCATGGTGTCTGGATCAGATGGCTTCATGTCGATCAAAGGTGTGTACTCACATGTGGTGTCTGGCCTTATCAATTGACCCTTGTTTCTGTTTAACACACTGTTGAATCCATTCCACTCTGGACATGCCTTATCACACTGAAGACATCCTAGGCTTTATCACGAAACACAAGTCTACATGCCATGCATGTTGCTTAAAAAATGAGGAGATCATCTACAAAATGCGTAGACTGCACTCAGTAATGCTCTTCTGGACATGACGGTGCCTCCAAATCTTTGATAAAGTTTGTATATTTCTGATGCATTTCTTATGGGCGATCGATCTGCACCTATATGAGAGTTTGTCAAATGCTGGGTCTTTCGAAACTTTTCCAAGAACTTCTTTACGACTTGAAGCAAGCTGTACCGATTTGGGTGCCATAAATTTGGTCTTGCAGTCATAGTGGTATCTAGCATCAGCTGCATGCAGATCACTGACAGCTTCTCCTACTTACACTGATACTTTACTAGTACACAATATTCTGTCACGTCTTTAATTCCAACATTACTGTCCCGTACATTTTCCTTCATATCAACATCCGGCAAGGTGTTTACTTCCCATATGGTCGTGTCCACGGATAATTATTGTCGACAATTTATCTTTATGTCCATAGAACTTGTCATCTTACTTCCTGTCACATAACTTCTTAGTATCGTTCCCTACCTGTCATTATGCCACCGTACCCTAACAACAGTAAATATTTTGTTCCCATATAATCTTTAAAGGCCATATCCTGGGGGGGGAATTGCTACTAAATATAAAAATATGCATGTACATATGTGTTTTGCAATATAATGACAACCCAGAAACCACACGTTTTCTGAAACATTTATAAAATTTACATTAAATGGGACCTCTCCTGGCGCAGGCTTCGAAAAGTCTGTTTTCCAAAAAAGCCGCGAGAGGCAGAATCGTGACGTCAGTTGTGGAAAACATTCCCGGGATCGCAAGCGTTCTCGGCGGCTGGATTTCTTTGGTGGATATTTGAACTGGTATACATTCATTCACATATAGAAATGGTGAACAAATGTGTTGTTGGAAACTGCAACAATTCGAATCTGACTGGCCATTCTGTGCACGAATTTCCCAAAGAGCCAGTTACTCGGCAGAAATGGAAACGTTTTGTTCGAAACAACAGGGCCGACTGGACCCATGCTACGGCAACTAGCATTATTTGTGGTTCGCATTTCGTTGCGCCTGGCGACTTCGAAGGCTTCGTACAATGGAAGATGGGTTTCAGGCGTAAGTTAGAT
The DNA here is from genome assembly GCA_963995525.1 of Escarpia spicata. NCBI lineage: Eukaryota > Metazoa > Annelida > Polychaeta > Sabellida > Siboglinidae > Escarpia > Escarpia spicata. Next base: position 49,180,648 of record OZ023215.1, read on the forward strand.
GTAAAGAAATCTGTCGTTCCTTCGACGAACACAATAGAGGCGAGGGCGATTCGGTTACCGGCGAATCTGCGCAAGTGGGCCCGGTCAGTTGTCGGAGCTTCTTCACTGGTTCGTGTCTATACGGTGCCACACTAACTGGCTAACATCAACATTGTCGATCTCTGCAATGTCATCCTCACTGTCACCGAAATATATATGATCAAACGTTTCGTGATCAAAATTGACATTGCTCTCTGAACTACTCGAGTAAGCCGCCATTTGTATCGAGTTGTTTACATGACACCGCGCGACTGCGCAGGGCCGCAGGCGTGAAGCCGCTGCACTAACTGACGGCGGAACCACGACTAACGTCACGTTTCAGCAACAAATGCAAACCCGGCATCGCTCGGGAGTTTCCGTAAAATGGCAAATTTAAAGGCTCTTTATGTTGTATGCTCATATACCATATTTAAACATTTTGGTAATATCATCATTTGAAAGGGCATAAACCATTTGTTATTAAGGAAAAGAGCACATTTTATTCCAGGATATGGCCTTTAATATTCTAAATATTATTGAAATATTCTTGCAGAACTACATTGAATGTACAGCTATTTTAAATGGCTTCTGATGGCCTCGGTCAGCAATTGTACGAACTCTTGCAAATTATGTTTCGTTTCATAATATTTCATGAAACGTGTATATTTTAGGTTTGACCTTGACATTTACGTATGACCTTGACCTTAGATCGTCAGTATAGCGTGTCCAGTGGATTCATCACGTAAAAAAAAAACAGAAATGGACACATTAGTGAATATAACATCTGTCATAGTTACTAATATATGTATATATTCGTGGTTCTCATTTATGCCCAAAAGTGAGATAGGGTTGCCATAGAAACCAGCCATTTCTGCAAAACGCCCAAGGGTGACAACTTGTCACCCTCCGGATTCTGATTCTCCATTGTGGGACCTTTAGTGCAAGGTTGAACCAAACACTTTAAGTGAATTCAGATCCAATATTTTTTCACACTTGTGATAAACGATTTCTGTTTTGTTCATGTGCATCCGTGATATCGGATGGATATTTTACTAAGAACTTACTTTACTTTGTTGTACTTGTGTTCAGACACACCCGCGCTATCTGTCCTGCTGTCAGTTGTTTCTTCTCTAGTGTTGTCGTCACAGACATTGGTGATCATGGCCCTCGCTTATAGTTTGTTGCAGTTCTGTTGCGTTCCATACACCATGTTAACTTTATTTATTTTTATTCTCTCACTCTTTATTTCTTTGCATCTTTTTCCTTCAATATTTCCTGTTGTTACTATATGTTCTAACTTTCTCATTATTTACGCTTAGACCTATAAATCGTGCTTGTTGCGTTATCATTTTGTTAATATCCTTTCTGTTTGATTTTCCTGTCCTAAGGATGACTTCATAACTTTTTTAGGCCATACACTCTCCGGCATTCTTCTCGGGTTGTTTGTACTGTTTCTTTTACAGGCCAACCTGCCCTACCTGTACTGTGTGTTTACTGTGTCCATGCCCATCCGTCCTACCTGTACTGTTTGTTTACTGTGTCCAGGCCCACCCGCCCTACCTGTCCTGCATAGCAACAGCCTACTTCTACTGTTTGTTTACTGTGTCCTGCCCCCCCCCCCCCCCCACCAGTTCTGTATAGCGACAGCCTACTTGTGGAGTGCATTGGTGCAGTGTCTACAGCTTCGAACTCTCGACCGAGAGCACCCAGGTTCAAATCATGTGCTGTGGTGTCGAACCTTGGACAAATTCGTTCACTCCGTAGATGTTGCTTCAGTTCACTCAGCTGTATGAATGAGTACCTGGCTATAGACATTTGTGGATATTTGTGTACAAATTTGTGGTTTCATAGTTGGCCTCCAAACCAACTCTGTCTCTACCCAGTTTTTTGGAAAAACCACCAACAAAATAAGTAATGTTCCAGGCTGTAGTGAGGGGAGTGGTGACACCTCATACAGTGCATAGATAATCAAGGCTACTTGACAGCGGGATGGCGAGGGGGGTAGTGTTGAAAAGAATTTTCATCAGAACTTCAGTATCACTCCACTGTCACCACTGCACCATCGTGCTGTTGGATCGGACGACTGGACGGGGGTAGATTGCAAATTTTTCACTGCGATGTTCATCATTATTAGAACATCTAGGGGAGCCACATAATGGACATACATTCAACAGCTCTAGGGAGCGCGGCCAAATTCCAAAGGTCTAGGAGGGTCGACATATGATGATGATGATATTATTAATAACATCAGTAATAGGGGAATGACTGGCAAAAGGATCTTGAGTAATTCGGACTCAAGCCACATTGTGTGCACAAATTACAAAGTAGTTGTACACGTCCTTAAAATGTTCATGAAAAACTTCAGTTTATACTAATGAAACATACTGCGTATTACATTAAGAGGTCAAACTATGTTACAGATCGTGATAGAAAATGTCAATCTCAAACGTGGTCTTGTCATATTCGAATGTGTATCCAGAGTCTTGGACAAAAGGAACCGGGCAAGAAGAACTCTGTTTGGGCAAAGGGAGTAATGGTGATCCTTGTAGTAATCTAATATCAGTGAAGTGTCGATTTAGTCAGACTGACATGTAGTAAAGTGTAAAGTGCTTTGAGCAGTCCTCAGGACTGGATACTGCGCTATATAAAAACTTACCTTTTTACTTCTACTGTTTGTTTTACTGTGTCCAGGCACACCCGCGCTACCTCTCCTGCATAGCGACGAGCTGCTTCTACATCGCTGTGAAGGTGCAGGAGGAGAACGGGATCATTCCGAGCGCGGGAGACCTCGTGAAGCTGAGTCAGTGTGGTGGGACTCCGGAAGACCTGCGCCGCATGGAACGACTCATCCTGGACAAGCTACACTGGGAGCTCAACTCCGTCACTCCACTCACATTCCTTCGCTACTTCTATGAGGTGTTTGCCGACAAAGACCCAACAGTCGCCGACCCACTTGTGTTCAGTTCTCTCATTGCCAAGCTTGAGGTGCTCATGTGTCAGTTCCAGTTCACCAAATATCGGGTAAGTTTAAGAATGGTATGTATAGTGGAGCCGCACTGTTAAGGTCACTCTAGGGACTGGTCTAAAATTACGTGAACAAGGTAGGGTGACTATTAGCGAGACTAATTTCCTATACTTTACTATTACGAAATATTTTGTGACTGTCGCGGAGTGACATTAATTGTGAGGTGGCTCTATTACCGAGGTGACCGTAAAGCAAAGTTCAACTGTGTTCCGATTGGTTGCTAACCAGTTTCTAATTATAGTTAAGTTTTGTGAATGTCACCATTTTTTATTCCCATGTAAATATCGAGTGAGTTTGAAAATATGTCTTATGAACAATTGGCTGACATGTTCATAGTTATTGTTCAGTTTAGTGAATGTGTTATGTTTATTCACATATTTATTGCTCTTACAGTTCCACAATCCTTTTACACGGAAATTCTAACTAAAATTGATCCTTGATTGCATTGGCAGGACTTTCTGCAGAGACTCTTACTATCATCAAGTTTCACTTTTTGTTCACAGGCAGAGACTCTCACCCTGATTCTCATATCTTTGTTCACAGACAGATACTCTCGCCCTGACTCTTGTGTCTTTGTTACAGACAGACACTCGCCCTGACTCTCATGTCTTTGTTCACAGACAGAGACTTTCACCCTGACTGTCGTATCTTTGTTCGCAGGCAGAAACTCTCGCCCTGACTCTTGTGTCTTTGTTCACAGACAGAGACTCTCGCCCTGACTCTTGTGTCTTTGTTCACAGACAGAGACTCTCACCCTGACTCTTATGTCTTTGTTCACAGACAGAGACTCTCGCCCTGACTCTTGTGACTTGTTTACAGGCAGGCACTCGCCCTGACTCTCATGTCTTTGTTCACAGACAGAGACTCTCACCCTGACTGTCGTATCTTTGTTCGCAGGCAGAGACTCTCGCTCTGACTCTCATCAGCTGTGTCATCCAGGATCTGGATCCAGGCAAAGAACTCTCCATGGACCAGTTCTCGGCAATCGTTGAGCTGCAGTATTACTGTCAGGTAGGTTTTACGTTCCCCAGGTCTAGAATGATAGATTTGTGACAGATCTTACTCCTTAAATCATACGTACACAGGGTTTCTGCCAGAAAAAAATCATTTGGGTATGGAGTTAATACATTTTTAGTCCGTAAAACTGGCAGGCAAAGCCTGTCATGGGTGCCATAGGTGCCCCAATGGGTGGGGGGTCTGGGGACCCTCCCCCAGAAAAAACTTGATTTCTAGAAGCTCAGAGAAACGATTTCCCAGCATTTGGGGTTAGAAATCCCGCCTGGCTCATGATGATCATTTCCAGCATGCCGTATTCTTTACACTAGGCCTACCAGTAAACCGGTACGCCATGTTCTATCCCACAGTGAATACCACGTTTAGCCAATCACAGAATAGCTTTTTACACTAACAAAATGTCCTTTCCCAATATTGCACTACGTCGTACACTTACATACAGACGCAGAAGATGGTTTATATTCTGGAATTATATTTGTTATAATGTAAATAATTTGAAAATTTTGTCACAAAATGTCCCCAGCTGATTGGCAGTCATCATGACCTCGGAACAGTTGCATAAAATATGCATAATATTATGAACAATAAATTTACATGTGTCTAACATATAAAACTGTTACAAAACCGTTAACCATTTGGAAATTTTAAAAAAGTAATTTCTTTTCTTCTGTAGATTAATCCCTGAAACTTCGGCACCCGAGATGCAAAGCAAAGCGAGATAAGCTTTGACATATGCACACATATACACTAGCTTTGTTATAAGTAAATATTGTGTGTTTCAGATCTCCGACACAGAGTTCCTGCAGTGTCGCTGCCTGGTGTTGGACTACCTGGCCATGTACAGCAGTCAGCCGTCGCGACCGCCGCGCTTACACCTAGTGTGGACCGTCTCACGCCGCACACTCAACAAACTCAAGCCGAGCACCCGCGTCCTGCTCGACCTTGAACCCATCATGGAGGATGAGGTTGACGAAAACGACGCTGGGCTCTTCGACAGGTGAGACAATGAGCGTTGCTTTGTTATGTTTTCTTTGTCAGTGTTCGCTCAGACTGGGACTCTGGTTGCTCGTATGAAGGTCGCTGTGCGCTGCAGGTCTTCCAGTAGGCCAAAGATCTTTTTCTTTCCTGGGGTTTCTATAGGTCAGATTGCTTCTTCTCTTGTTGGTGTGTTGGAGAGTATTGCAGGAGGTGTTCTTAGGTCACTGGAGCCATGCCACAATGACATTAGGTTTTAATTTATTGATTGGTTTTTAGTTTACATAATTTTGATCAAAGGCTGAATTTGCCATTTTAATGTGTTTGTAGACTGGTGGATGGTTCTATGGTCTTCTTGTTAGCGCTGGCAGCAAGTATAACATTTGTCATCACCTGAAGAGCTTCAAACTACTTCATCCTCCCTTTGCACTCATTTGTTGGCTGTCTTTATTTCAGTCTCCCTTTGGTTTTGTTGAACCTTTGATTCCTGACGATTTTAGTGCAAAAAAGGAGTAAACATCTGCATTGTATAATTATAATTGTGAAACAAACATGTAACGGTGGCACCGGGTTCAAATCCTGTGTTGCAGGCAAAGTTCATTCACTCTACATTGCTTCAGTTAACTCAGCTGTATGAATGAGAACCTGGCTATATACAATGGTGGATATTTGTGTATGAACATTCTTCGTGCATTAGTTGCAGTGTGGCTGAATGCCTCCCAGAGAAGTCAAGATGGTGTTTGCTTGAACAGGTCTGCCAGGGAGTAAGTGTAAAATGCTTCGAGTAGTTCTAAGGACTGGATACTGCGCTATATATATAAGATCTTACCTTTACTTTATGTCGTTGTGTTGACTTGTTTCAGTGAGAACGACGAGAACGAGATGCAACGACGCATACGGATGTCGCTGCACGGCAGCCTGCTGCCACAGCGCCCTCTGGAGGACAAGTGTCCCGACATGTCGTTCCTGCTGCTTCATTCCAACGATGATGACGACAACAACAATAAGGTTGACCAAGACGAGCAAATGTGATACTACACTCTACTGCCAAGCTGAGATTGTACATATTTTATTTTGCCATTATATTTAAGACATTTGAGCAGTGTAAGCCGCGGCGAACTGCGGCTGCTTGCCCGCTGTACTTCGAACGAACACAAAGTTGTCGGTGCACATCGCTGCCTATAGGGGGCAGCAGTGGTGCTATGCAATCACCCTGAGTGGACAGTGTCGGTTTCGTACTGCTTGTCTATGGGTTACTCAATCAACAGGGTTCTCAAGCCATTGGTTCAGCATGTGTTGCATTACAAAGTTCAGCGTAGTCCTAGTTTCCACGTGTGTGTTCCATATTCGATGGGCCGCAATTTTGCCATGTACAACGATGAATTGTTCAGACTGTATGAATTCTTTTGATGTGTCCGCCATGTCGTTTCACGTTCCAGTGTCATAACGATTCGCATTATTGTGTTATTTATGAATTGCTAGTTGACCTGCTTATTTGTGTATGTATGTACATGTGTTTGTGGTGAGAACTGTATGATGCCTGATAGTCATACGGCAGTCGCCAGGTATTCCAGAGAAAAGCACAACAATTTAATGTGATGCCTAGTCTAATACGTGTCAAAGGCTTTAATGTAAGTGAGTCGGTTTCAATAGCAACCCCCTTTTCATAACCAGTAGTTGTCACATGCAAAGCGCTTGCTGATCTACTGGTCAATACTGGTTGCCTGCTGGCGAACCCTCTTCATGGTGCAATATCACCCTAGTGGCCTTTTTATCTTTGTTTATATGTCGCCGCCCTGCGAGCCAAGGCTGGTCGAAAAGAATAGAATCTTTGACTGCTATTTCAAGTGTCGTTACAGAGATTCCGCTGTCACCAAAACGGTTTCTGATTATTCTAATCACCTGCTAGTTAATTACTGTGATCTAGCTTGGCTAGTCGAGGCATTATGCAAAACGAGGCAGAATTGTGCCTATGTATTTCAGGTTCGTGCACCGCTGATTGCGCGTTGTGCGGTTCTACTAGTCGCTCCCTGCAATATCTCCCTGGTGCTAACTGACAATATTCACGTATACGTTCATGAGTTGTCACTGGTGGATTGACGCCTCTTGTTTATAGACCAGGGGCTGTCGAGACCGTTCATTGTTGTTGTCTCAGATAAATCTCAAATGTTCATATCAGGCTGACATAGCGCCGGAATCCATAGCTGTGCAGCATTATTACTGTATTAGTACAACAGTCAAAAGGGGTCTTGGATCACATGCTACAGTTGTCTATTGTGGCCGAACCAAGCGTACTCTTCACAGTTTTTTGAATTTGCTCATCTGTGTGAGGAGCCGTGTTATTGTGGCCGAGTTTTAGCGTGTCTGGCTGTGGTTCTGGTGCTAATGCCATCTTGTGTCCGCTGGTATTATTCCAGTGGCTAGTGTCATGTTTTGCTAATGTATTCGTGTCATGTGAATCACCGCATCGACACGGCTGCACACATATAATGTATTTGCAATCCGAGTGTAGTCCTTATAGGGTGGGTGCGATAGTTATTGCAATATGGGTATTATTCGTTGTGTGAGGCTAGTTAGTATATTCAGTGCTCAGGTACTCTGTAATTGCACTCGTTTCTGTTCGTGTCAGGCGTGCTCCGGCACGTTTGTTTTATCTCTGCTTGACGGTTTTGCACAGCGCCCTGAGCGAAACGCAGATAACTAGTTCTGTTTCTTGTATAGCTAGCTGTCTAATGATGTCCTGTCTTCCTTGTGTCCGTTCTAGCCTGGTGCCCCTTGCAGCCATGGCATATCAAACTTGTGCATATCCAAAACTTTGTGTGTGCATGTGTGCGTGCGTGCGTGCATATAGATGCCATTAATGTCAAAACTGTTGGAAGTGCAAATTAATGTGATTTTATGACATGTTATATTTTCATGACACTCGTAGGTAGCTGTTCGTGAGAAGATTGTCGGCGAGAGCGAGCGAACGGTTCACTTGTTCGTCTTATAGCTGGCTTAATTTAACATTGGTGCTTTGTCGTGTGCACATGCAGGTTTTCGTGATATCTATTTCATGTGAGACTTATATCCAACTTGTTCTAGAATCCATAGCAGCGTGTGTGAGTGCGTGCATGCATGAAAGAATGAATGCGTGCGTCTGCATAATATCCTGCATTTCAGTCGAACTCGTGCCAAGAGATGGCGCTGTTGTCGGTTCGTAGCGCCGCAATGTCTCCATGTTGTAGACAGATATATAATGATGATATTTATATTTGTGATGAAACAGTAATATTTTGAATACTCGACAGGTGGCGGCCAACTGGCCTGCGTTTGGCAGGTCAGTCGCCTCTTTCATATAGTCAACGTTATTCCTTCGTGTCGCTGTTATCCATGTCACTGCCACCAGGTGGCGCTCTCTTGTGATAGTTAATCTCGCCATAAGTGTGTAAATCTTATGATCGGGTGTGGAATCGTATCCGTTGACTTGGACCAATCGAATGGAAGTGCTCTTTGTTGATGTGATGTACCAAACTGCTTACTTAACTCAAACCTCGATAAAGGGTGCAGCGACGAGAGCTGTTACTGCTTTGATAAAGGTATTTCACGTAAATTCCTGCTATGCAACTCCATTTGCCACCAAAAAGGGTATTCCAGTAGTCTAGGTGAGAAAATGTAAAAATGTATTAAAAAAAAGTGCGTGCTTTCGGGCGGGCTGGGCATTGTTTTGAGAGTGTATTAGCTCAAGACGGTGCCTTCTAGTAGGTTGTATAATGTCAAAGCTGCATACACAGTTTGAGCCGTGATTAAACCATCACGCTGCACTCGCAGTATGGTTTGTGCAGCATATGTTAATTGGATACTGTGTCTGTACGGTCAGTGTACAAGGGTATACAGAGGGTATTTCAATAAGTTAACTAGTCCTCAATAAGTCATGTATTGTCTTCAAACTGGTGTCTTTAAAGCAGCAGGATTTGTGGCGGCACCCGACGTTGTTGTCTCGGCATTTGCATCTCATTTGTTTGAACATTCCTTCTGCCAATTAGTCTTGTGATACTAGATATTTAACTGTTTTCTCTTGATATGTTGCACAGCATAATGTAAACACTTTGCTTTTAAGTTAGTTATTTATGATTATTATGAAATCTCTGCACTCGACGCCATCGGGAAGCATCACTTCAAGGCGTGCGTCGAGTGTCATTTAATGTCATCATTCGCTGACAAGTCCGAATGTGTAGTGTGTATAAGGTACCTAACAGCACTCCATAGCTGCATTGAAGTTCATAATGGTGCGTCACATATTTAGTTGCATGTTGCTTTCTCTGTTCTGTGTTGAAATAATTGAAAGGTTCTTGTTCACTCAGTTTCTGTGATTGTTAGCAGAACCAGATTGAAAATGGTGTCTTTCCGACAAATGCTGACATTTTGCTATTTAGTTTGCATGTTATCTTCCCAGAGACGCATTTTTAACTGACGTGAGACAAATTACCACGATGGTAACTTAGTGCTGATTTCCTAGTCTTGGATATCATCTTTGTAAGTGACAGAATCAAAGACAAAATTTGCTGTAGTTTGCGTGGAGAAGATACTCCAGCTACATTGTACATCTGATAGTATATTACTGTGATCGATAAATTTGCCAAATGACATGTCAGATGTATTCTGCATGAACTTGCGTGTGAATCTAAGTCGTCTCCGACACGCGGTTGACCCTTCACAGTTCAAGTGTGGCTATATGTTGGAGCCTTCTTGATTTGGGGCCGATACAAGACGGGTCCGCGTAGATGTATAACCTCTAGTGCCTTGGGCGTACGTACGTGTGTACATGGCTATGTATGAGTGATATTCCGTTGGGCATTCCAGCATTTATGTAAGTTAATGTAAATTATTGATAAGAAACTGCAATTCCTCCACTGTGCCATTAGACAGACCAAGAGTAGGTTGTGAGAGATTGTCGTTATTTAAGCCACCCATGGGGCGGGCACTGTGAGATAGTCACATGGTGTGATGTCTGCCAAGGACACACTGGCCATACATAAGGTAGTAGCAGTTTAGAGAAACAGGGTGATATTGCTTGTATTTTGTCTCATATCTTATGGTCGGTGGTGTGCAAAAGGTGCTCCTGTAAATGCCACTGTTCGCCCATACGTCTGGTGCTCATGCTAACGGCAGTGTAGTTACGAATGACGATATTGTTGCGAGAATTCGTGGAGCCACATGTTGATCGCAGTGACTGTTTGATTCTGGCATTCTTGTGTTGTGATCTCGATTCGCATTTCTTCATAGCTAGCTTCTGTAACAGTATTCATAGATTGATCACTACGTGTTATTTTGGATCAGGTTGACAGGAAGTGGCAGTAACGATGTGAGGTTGTCGCTGAGCGGAGTTCTTGTTGTCCCTTGTCACACTGGTAACTACGTGCAATCACTGGATGGCTTAAAATGTCTACATTCACTGCTGTAGTAGACATTAATGTTGACACATGTTTTAGCCTATGATGTACGCTATAAACAAAGCGCATAACAGTATTGATTATAGCATACTTTCTGAAAGCGAACATCAAGTCTTATAATGTGCAACAAACAGCATATACATGTAATTCATTTTCATCTTCTAGCTGAAGGATACCTGAATACATTACTTTAACCTGCATCCACTTTAATCCATCCAGTGTGTTACCAATGACTGCTTTAAAACCATTTGATTTAAAGGAATCCTGATCAGACAGGTTACTTCAAGAGCTGATCGTTGTGTGTATTTTCAGTCAAAATGAAGGTTGCAACCTTGATGAACTGTGTCATTGTGTTACTTGGCTTGCGGAAAACGCAAAGCCCACTTCGGCAGCATTGCCAGAAATAACAACTATATGCATGCAGTATATATTTAATATAAAATTGTATAAATGTAAATTAGTCTTGACGATTGTGAATGTTTGTGGTACTGGTCAAAAGTGCTTTCATTGAGAGTTTTAATTCCCGCCGATGGCAGCACGCAGCGGGCAGAGTCGGCACTTCTCTGTCGCCGGCGCGGATTGTCGATACTAACTATTGTCGGGGCGTTTTTACCGGCTCTCGTTTGTGTGTGTGTGTATATATATATACATGTGTATTTATGGGGAGGTGTGTGCAGGCTAGGGTGAGGCTTCACCTTACTGTGATGGTCAACTGCACGGCGTTCTAGCCTTACACGATCGTGATGTGTTTTGTATACTTGTTGTACGTTAACGGGGATATGCGTACGGCCAGGGACGTAGCCAGCCAAAACAGGGCCCGTGGCGATATAGGGCCTATGACGATATTCGTCTTTTGATTTCGGGGTTTCCAGATTCATATGCCGCCATGACAGTTTAACATGTACTTTTTCATCGATGCATTTTGCAATGTTCAAAAGCTAATGCCAGAAAGGAATGTTTTATGGGAGAAGTATATTTGTATACCGCAGTTACTACGTCCCTGGCTGCTCGTTGTGCGTGCGACAATCACCGGCGTGGAGTCTGTCAAACTGTCGTCTTGTGAACGTTTGCACTACCGACCGACGCAGTGTTATCCGGGGCTAGAGCCCGTTGTGTATACTGCTAACTTAGGGCGCGTTTGCTCGGTGAAGAGAATCATTTCTTACGACCATGACGGCTCCACAGCCCCATATAGCTGCAGAGTATTACTAGACATACGCATGTCGCAATTGAGTGTTTTATAGTTAAATACATGTGCTAGTAGTAAGAGTTGTGTTAAATGCTTAATACATGAACGGATTGAACCTGTTGAGCATCACGTGGTGCTCACAATGGTGCCATTTACTAATGAACTATTTATTGTTAATGTCGGAATCACTTGGTGCCTGGTCGGGGAGTGGCCAGAGACACGTCGTGTACATACTGTGTACACGTTTGTACACGCTGTGAACATGTTTGTTATGTGATCAGATACGGTTGTGATGAGAGAGCTTCGTGTTTGGTCTCACTAAGTAGCCATCCAGTTTCTTCTGTGAGGTATTTTCAGTAATTTAAATCCGAACGGATACGCATAACCATGACCCCGTGCTGTTATGTCTATATGAGTATACTGCAAATGGTCATCTCCGGTTAACATGACCACCACGCTCTAACTTTAATTTCTGAATGTCACATTGTTTCTACAGTTACCCTTATAATTAAGCAAAAAAGCGCATTTAACTGATTATTATGCAAATTGTATATTTATTTACAACTGTTTTGGCGTATGTGGGGCATTGTTCAAAGAAATTGTACTGCATTGTCAGTGATTTAAACAATGTGTCATTGGCCTGTTAACATTCTCGCGTAAATATTAATACTCACGCGAAAACTCGTTTGTGATTCATGTGAATACGTCGAGAAGAAACTCAGCGGCTGTCTAGTGGTGATATGTGTCCAGACAGCACGTGCTTGGCGGTGCACGCAGGCGAATGACGGCTGCGTACAATACCACTGTTTTCATAACGGAGTTGTTGCTTACAACTGTAACGGGGGCGTTATGAACGCTCGCTGACGAGTGTAAAATTTGGCTACGCGTGCGTCCCGACTGTTTGCCCGACTTCGCACCTATAACGTTAACACAAACCGAGTAACAAAATCGCAACGTTCCACTGATCCCGCGTGTGTGATGACGTGTGCTCGCTCGGTCGTCTCGCTTGTGTGTTCCATCGCATTGCTGCTGACCAGTGTTGTCGCATGCGGTCGGACATCTAGCGTGGTTCGTCGCAAGCACGTCGGCCACTTTCGTATTTCGTCCCAAAGCGGAGCTATTCGCTTCCCCGACGTTTGCCCTCGACTCGAATACTGCAGACTTGTTACGAAGGCCAGTCGACGCTGTGAACCGACTCTGCGGGTCGGTAGAGCCCGGCCGAGTGTGGGTCTGTCGGCGTCTTTCCCGGCGGTACCTCGTCGCCGCCACGACCGCTTTCGACCGGCTGGTTCTTTCTCCATACGGGCGTCAACCTGTGTGCTTTCATGCCAACTGCCAACAGGATTATGTACATATCAGATCACGAAGTCTGCTTGGTGCAGTGAAACGAAAATTGTATACATAGTATTTGACAGTTATTTTTTTCATCCACGATGTATTACTAAATTAATCCGAGGTCGTATTGATATTCTTTTAGTGCGCCAGTGCCAGCCGAGCCGCGACCGGCACGCAGACGGTTCGTTCTTGTTCGAGATTCAGTTCGGTTTTATCGTCGACGCAGTCAACCGTGTTGAACGGACTTTTACTCGCTCACTATGTCATCAGGTTATGTATTTTTAATGTGATTGTTTGATAATTAATTAATGTGTCTTATACAGTGCTAATCTCAGCCGGATGTGTTTCAGTCGTACTGTGGAAATAAAGATCTCGTATTGCACCGAAATCGTCGTGTCGTCTTTTCTCTCCTGACTAGGCGCGCATCTAGGTTATTGAAAAATGTAAATATCTCGGTCTCAGTTTAACACATTTTATGCATAATATTAATTGTCATCATACAGCCACCCAATTAAATACATACGTACTCATACATGAATACATACGTACACACAGCATACATATGCTAGCTGCAGAGATACGAAGCGAGGCACCCCATCGTGTTGTAGAAGAGACTATGGTTGCTGTACATTAATATATTATCAACGTTTGAGAGCATAGCATCCATACGTATATACGTACATGCATAACACAAACGTGCGTACGTACGTTTATAAATGCGTACATATTTACATACATGGTACAAGATGCAAACCGTCCAGGAGGAAAATGTTAACAAATACACACACGGGTATACATACACAGACGTGTGCACGTAAATCCATATATACATGTGTACGTACAATTTACGCTGTTGAGTTCTCTGGTTTAGCACTCGGCCGACTCGTCTCTCACTTCAGTCGGTTTCCTAGTTTCTTCCTGACGACGAATGTGTTACCACAAAACATTGGGTACTATTAGTTTTATGAATTCGTTAGCATAACGTTGTTTGATGTTCACGTGTGGTAACGCAGTCATTTCTTCAGTGAAGACTAGGATGAAGGTATGGATGGAGCTGATTGTGGAAACAAATTGCGCAGCGTTACACGTTGACTTATTGTGTTTGTGTCTTCTGCCAGACCTTGTTGCGCCCGACAGCTGGTCCCCTCACGGATGGAAGGCCAATGCTGATGCAGGCGACATGTTTGGACGGGAATCGTTCATGATCCGTTGCTTTTACATACCCAATATGTTAGGTATTACCCAAATAACCAATGTCGATCGGCAGGCCCGCAGCATGGGGTGAGATGGATGCGTACGCACTCCTCGCTGAAGTAAGAGTTCGACTCGAGGTCTGAAGGAGGTGCGCTGGGAGCTTTCTGGGGAGCATCAAAGGGTGCATTTGGAAATCTCAAGTGGGTGCAGTTAGACATTTTGTGGGGTGCAGTTGGGTTTTTTGTGAGCTTCAATGGAGTGCAGTTGGAGCTGTCAAGAGAGGTACAGTTGGAGCTGTCAAGAGAGGTACAGTTGGGGGTGTCAAGAGAGGTACAATTGGAGCTGTCAAGAGAGGTACAGTTGGAGCTGTCAAGAGAGGTACAGTTGGAGCTGTCAAGAGAGATACAGTTGGAGGTGTCAAGAGAGGTACAGTTGGAGGTGTCAAGAGAGATACAGTTGGAGCTGTCAAGAGAGGTACAGTTGGAGGTGTCAAGAGAGGTACAGTTGGAGCTGTCAAGAGAGGTACAGTTGGAGCTGTCAAGAGAGGTACAGTTGGAGCTGTCAAGAGAGGTACAGTTGGAGCTGTCAAGAGAGGTACAGTTGGAGGTGTCAAGAGAGGTACAGTTGGAGCTGTCAAGAGAGGTACAGTTGGAGCTGTCAAGAGAGGTCCAGTTGGAGCTGTCAAGAGAGGTACAGTTGGAGGTATCAAGAGAGGTACAGTTGGAGGTGTCAAGATAGGTACAGTTGGAGCTGTCAAGAGAGGTACAGTTGGAGGTGTCAAGAGAGGTACAGTTGGGGGTGTCAAGAGAGGTACAGTTGGAGGTGTCAAGAGAGGTACAGTTGGAGCTGTCAAGAGAGGTACAGTTGGAGCTGTCAAGAGAGGTACAGTTGGAGCTGTCAAGAGAGGTACAGTTGGAGCTGTCAAGAGAGGTACAGTTGGAGCTGTCAAGAGAGGTACAGTTGGAGCTGTCAAGAGAGGTCCAGTTGGAGCTGTCAAGAGAGATACAGTTGGAGGTGTCGAGAGAGGTACAGTTGGAGGTGTCGAGAGAGGTACAGTTGGAGGTGTCGAGAGAGGTACAGTTGGAGCTGTCAAGAGAGGTACAGTTGGGGGTGTCAAGAGAGGTACAGTTGGAGGTGTCAAGAGAGGTACAGTTGGAGCTGTCAAGAGAGGTACAGTTGGAGCTGTCAAGAGAGGTACAGTTGGAGGTGTCAAGAGAGGTACAGTTGGAGCTGTCAAGAGAGGTACAGTTGGAGCTGTCAAGAGAGGTACAGTTGGAGCTGTCAAGAGAGGTACAGTTGGAGGTGTCAAGAGAGGTACAGTTGGAGCTGTCAAGAGAGGTACAGTTGGAGCTGTCAAGAGAGTTCCAGTTGGAGCTGTCAAGAGAGGTACAGTTGGAGGTATCAAGAGAGGTACAGTTGGAGGTGTCAAGATAGGTACAGTTGGAGCTGTCAAGAGAGGTACAGTTGGAGGTGTCAAGAGAGGTACAGTTGGGGGTGTCAAGAGAGGTACAGTTGGAGGTGTCAAGAGAGGTACAGTTGGAGCTGTCAAGAGAGGTACAGTTGGAGCTGTCAAGAGAGGTACAGTTGGAGCTGTCAAGAGAGGTACAGTTGGAGCTGTCAAGAGAGGTCCAGTTGGAGCTGTCAAGAGAGATACAGTTGGAGGTGTCGAGAGAGGTACAGTTGGAGGTGTCGAGAGAGGTACAGTTGGAGGTGTCGAGAGAGGTACAGTTGGAGCTGTCAAGAGAGGTACAGTTGGGGGTGTCAAGAGAGGTACAGTTGGAGGTGTCAAGAGAGGTACAGTTGGAGCTGTCAAGAGAGGTACAGTTGGAGCTGTCAAGAGAGGTACAGTTGGAGCTGTCAAGAGAGGTACAGTTGGAGCTGTCAAGAGAGGTACAGTTGGAGCTGTCAAGAGAGGTACAGTTGGAGGTGTCAAGAGAGGATCAGTTGGATCTGTCAAGAGAAGTACAGTTGGAGCTGTCAAGAGAGGTACAGTTGGGGGTGTCAAGAGAGGTACAGTTGGAGGTGTCAAGAGAGGTACAGTTGGAGCTGTCAAGAGAGGTACAGTTGGAGCTGTCAAGAGAGGTACAGTTGGAGGTGTTTGTGGGAGCTTGTATCACAAGTGTTAAAACACTATTATTGACATATATATAATTTTTGTTTTAACTTTTTAAGTTAATTTTCTTAATGACACTGACATTCTTTTAAGTTATTTAACTTTCTCAAAAAAGTATTTAATTATTATTTTAAACGTTAACTTCATGTTACATGCTTTCAACATTTAATTATATGAGTTGCTCATTGTGTTATTCACGTGTAAGAATAGGATAACGCAACCGTGGCCTTGCTTGACGACGCTTTTGTACAACCATTGATTGGACATCTCCCAATGGACAATCAGGAGCTGTTACATGGTCGCTAGTCTGCAGAGTTGCCATTGTAGTGACCAGTGGCGGATTACCCAATAGGCACTATGGGTACGTGCCTAGGGCCCATGAAGACCAGGGGCGCACCAAAAATAGCAGAGTGCATATGTTGTGGACTGAATATTCCCGAAACCCAACTAGAAGACATGGTTTGGCCAATGGTGGCTACTGCATAAGTTTCATTGTACTTTATTGGTCCAATGAGTTTTGCAAGCTGGGATTAAACCTGATGCAATCCCTATGTTTTAATGTTAATAGACATTGTTAAGGTGTACTACCTCCCCCAACCCCCGTCTTCCGATGTCATAATCCGACAGCGAAGTCGTGCTGAATATCCGAGTCAGCCCACACAATATTAATTTCGTTCTGCGCCAGGGGATGTTTTTGTCAACCCTCAAAGCGGGTGCGACTGTACGTACCCCCCAGACAACTCTCTTTTGATCCATCCTTGGGTCTACCTAGGGCACATAAAATGCCGGGTGCCTAGGGCCCACGAATGTCTTACTCTGCCGATGCTAGTGACCTGCCACAATGTCGACATTGTACGATAGCGGTCTAGTGTATGTGTCATCAATGAGTGAGCCGGGACTATGGAATAATATATATATTATATATATATATATGTACACTATATACAGTATATATAACCCTAAACCCAACCATAGCTGACTCCAACCATAACTAATTATAATAATTATTTTAACAACACTGAATAACATTTCACACTAATTATTTATTACTGTTGTCTGATTTATTCCAGAAATTACCATAACTGACTTTATTTAACAAGATTTAACAAGATTGCCATCCAGAAAATTACTCTGGATGGCAGTTGGACAAGGAAGCCTTTTGGCTTATCGAGAGTCCAATACTTTTTATCTACATGTATCCCGCCTTTTTAAGGTGTGTGTCGATTTTATTTTTAAACATATTCACGCTACTAGCACCAACACAATCAGGAGATAATCTGTTCCATTCATTTACAGTTCTTTGTGAGAATGAGAACTTTCTTATATCTAATCTACACTGCTCCTTTACTAATGTAGCTTCATGTCCTCTGGTCCTTCTATCTTTCTTAACTGAGAAAAAAATGTTTCTATCAATATTTTCATAACCATTCAATATTTTAAACACTTCTATGTGATCTCCTCTCAATCTCCTGGTCTCTAGTGTTGTTAAACCACATTCTTTTAGGCGTATTTCGTAACTAAGATCCCTCAGATTTGGTATCATTTTAGTCGCTCTCCTCTGTACTCTTTCTAGCATATCTATGTCCTTCTTGCGATATGGCCTCCATGCTTGTATACAATATTCTAAATGAGGCCTCACTATTGTTTTGTACAGCGGTACTATTAATTCTTTTTTCTTATACGCTATATTTCGTCTAATTAATCCAAGGATTTGATTTCCCTTTGACGCTGCAATTCCGCACTGCTCTGAAACCTTCATATCAGCACTAATGGTTAACCCTAAGTCCTTTTCTTTTACAGTAGTACTTAGAACAGTACCCCCCATTTTATATTTTACCTCTTCATTCCCATGACCTGTGTGGAGGCAATAATAACCATGTATAATAATAATAATTATAATAACTCTAACCCTATTGCATAATGATGACATTTAACACTAACTATTTATTCTCATTGTGTGATTGGTTCTAACGATTACCCTAACTCCAATCATGATTAACTACAACAACAGCTAATACTAATCTTAGCCTAACTAAACAGGACATGTCTCACTGACTATTATTATTTATAAAGATTATGCAATGGTTGTCTGTATCTGTGGTGTGTGTGTGTGTGTGTGTGTGTGTGTGTGTGTGTGTGTGTATGCGCGCGCGTGTGACAGTGTGTGTGTCTGTGGTGTGTGTGTGTGTGTGTGTGTGGGTGGGTGTGTGTGGGTGTGGGTGGGTGGGTGTGGGTGTGGTGTGGTGTATGTGTACATATAATTATATATATGGGTATCTGTCTAGAAAAGTGTCAAATTGGCAGAAATTCAGTCGTCGGCCCATATCTCAGCAAATGTTGTATGTAGAAAGACGTGTTTTTCCTATTAGTACGCAAATAACATATCTAAGCGCGCCATATCAGATTAGGCACATAGTGCAATACTTTATTTGAATTATGAGTGCTTGCTTAACCCAAAATTAGCAAAAAATATCGTTTGTCGCACCGGGTCCCGCAACATTCATTTACGCTTTTTCTTATCTCTGATAAGGAATACGTATAATACTATTTTGCAACAAATACATATTTCTACAGGTCGTGTTACAATATTATTGTGATTGTTTTGTTAAATAATTATCTAGAGCACCAAACATGTATGTCTTCGAATTTTACTTTATCAATACGACTCCGTTTTTCGCTGCGCAGACACACACACACACACACACACACACACACACACACACTACTATGTTTATTAGTTATCACAGTTATTGAACATAACTTCTTGCGAATTTAGTTGTTTATTATTTCTTAGCAGACAGTGTTGACAGAAAGAACCTTGTTGATTCGCGAGTTGAACCACCCGTTCAATGAGTGAGTGAACTAAACCAGCCTCGCTGGGTTTCCTGGCCGCGTGGGTTTCACTGTGGAAAGTTAGTAGCTAACTATATATTCTGGCCACGGTACTTGCTTGTGGCTTAAATAAATAAATTTAGAAAATATACAAAAGAATAGGCCAAACCTAAATAAATGAAAAACGCAAAGATGGCGGACGGAGTCAGGAAGATCGGATGGTTTCAACAATGTGTCAAGGCTATTGAACTTATTTATTTAAATCGGTACTGGTGGTAACAAGCAACCAAAGTCCGATTGACAATAATGTGCGCGTATTTATAAATGTGTACTTTGAATGTTCGTTATAGAGTGAATAAAAAGACACCGAGTTTCGCCTAATTAATGCACGGCGTATTTTCGGCGGCATCAAACACTGTTTGAAACACAATATAACTTGCGCATACCAGATCTATCCGAGACTGTGGACCGATTCACACTCTGACAGAACTGTTCAATCGATCATCATCTCGACTTCTCTGGGATGCATCCAGCCACTGTACAAAAAATTATCTACCACGGTGTATAGCCAGGTACTCTTGCATACATCCGAGTGAATTGGCCCAACGTAGAGTGAATTAACTTACCCAAGATTCGAATCGGCAGCGCATGATTCGAACTGTAGCAGATGGAACCTGGCGTCCACATACCAAAGTAGTCCAATTCCAATCTCACTTCAACCATATCAAGATTGTCCACGAAACGATCAATACACGTACTGCGTATGTTCTTTTTGAAACAAATATCGATTAAAATAGGCCGAGTATCGTGATGTTTGTGGTATCGTGTGTACACTGTACGTTGTTGCAAGTTCAATTACAAAACGGCATTGCAGTTCTCTTTTCTAGGATCAAAAGCACACTCGCTATTAGCACACACAAAGAAGCTAGGTCCGTAACCACGATGCATATAGCAACTCTTTTGTGAAGATTGGGGTGGCTCTGAGAAGAACCGTTTTTTTACTATCCAATAAACGTTCACGCATCGTCACTTTCACTTCCCTCGTCTTCAGTTCGTTCGTCCGTCAAATGGGAGACATTTGTCCACTCGGGCTCGGCCTGTCCGGCTTCAACCAGCAGCCGCTGTAGACATTCCACCCTGTCCGCCACCCTCGTCGCGTATTCGAGGAACATGTTGCGCACGCCTTCCAATGTTGCCAGACGCAATCGAATGTTGTAGCGGAATGTTCGCTGGCTGTCGGCGAAGGCGCAATCGAAACGTGATTGCAAGGCACCGATGCTGTTATTCAAGAGCTTGATCTGATCGCAAGAACGCCTGAACTTGTTGTCCAAGACACGGATGTCTGCGATAATGCCATCGACGCTTGAAGAAGCCATCTTGAAAATGATACTCTTTGCAACTACTCGCGATTAAACAGTTGCTTGATTTTCGATTCACCCAAGACGGAAATACATTTCCCAATACCAGTAATACAAAAACATTCGAAATCACGATACCTGCAATGGACGAGTTTCGAGAACGAATCCGTGTTTGCGTGTATAACGGATGTAACGACGTGTGTGGATTTATAGCGTCCGGGTGACGAGACTGTTGGCAACACAATGTCAAACAAATAGCAACAGCTCAAGTGACAACAATAACAAGATGTCGAGGTAAGTAATTATGACGGGCGACTCAAGGCGTGACAATGTCTGAACACGAGTCGCTCCCAATTAACAGTATCTTGTTAAGCAGGAGACGAGTCCCAAGGTGTGACAACGGTTCTCCGACCAAGACGGGCTGAACAGTTTAATTCAATGTTTAGCAAGCTTTCCGCCAGCATTAAGGAGCGCCAGATGACAATTGGGCAAACAAGTAATTAATTTGTTGAGAGTCAATAACATTAATTGTCATATAGGCTACGAGTAGGCGACCTTGACTGTCATTATTATTCTATTGATGATTACGTTAGTTTTGTTTATAAACATACACAGTAGATCAGTATCATCGACCTCTCCGAAAATTTATAATTTGTTGTACTCAATTTTAATGTTCTTTTACAAAAATGCCATTTGAGCTGTCTAGTCTAGTTCTTGACAGCGACATTCGCTTTAATATATTATAGGCTACGAGTAGGCGACCTTGTATGTTTGACATACGATGAGATTATTTTTGTTTCATTGATGACTGTTAATATAACCTACATATGTATAGTGTATGTATGCACATGTTCTATACTAATATTGACTTATTTTTACACAGACACGCACACGCACATACTCGCTTCGATCAATGTTGCCGCCAATTTCAAACGCAACAACAAGTTGCGTGACGTCATAGTAGGCCTACGTCACCTCGGCGGCCACAGTCGGAAGCGCAACACACTCTTTTACTGATCATTTCTTTCCCGTGACTTTTTCCGGCGACTTTTTTCCCAACATTCAAAATAGTGTCCGTGAGCGGTTTTGTTCGCTAGGGGTTATTTATGTAACCCGGAGGGAGGGAGGGAGGGAGGGAGGGAGGGAGGGAGGGAGGGAGGGAGGGAGGGAGGGAGGGAGGGAGGGAGGGAGGGAGGGAGGGAGGGAGGGAGGGAGGGAGGGAGGGAGGGAGGGAGGGAGGGAGGGAGGGAGGGAGGGAGGGAGGGAGGGAGGGAGGGAGGGAGGGAGGGAGGGAGGGAGGGAGGGAGGGAGGGAGGGAGGGAGGGAGGGAGGGAGCGCGCGTATTTTATATTGTTGTACAAATCGTTTCCTCCTTGCTCCCCATGCACTCCACCCAATCAACAGCCCCTCCGTCCACCTTTCACACACCGTTTTTTTTTAAATCCTTCTTTATGTAATCGTCCTATCCTCGCACTGGGCTTCCCCTTTTCCTGCAGTTTTTGTGTTTCTCCGTCACTGTTCTCTGCCTGCACCCATTCTTACCACGTGTGCGAACACAGGACGTTCCCAGAATGCTCCCCCGAAAATTAACTCCTTAGTGACTAAGCAACTAGGGACACAACGCCTCACGGTCGAAACCCCTCATGGACAAAGCCCCTCACCTTCTCGATAGTATTCATAATTAACTGGATCGTTACTATTTGCCCATTTCAATACATGTGAAGTGTCCATATGCATGACTATTATGCAACTTAATAGTTTTAAATAAACAAATTGCAGGGGGAATTACCTTTACGGTTTTTCCGTGAGGTGTTGTCCGTAGGCTTACCACCGGAAAAAAATCAATATTGCGACACAGTCATAGAGTAGAACTAAAATGACAATGGCCAATAAATACTTTAATTACCTAAGGGAACACTCGAGAACATAACGAAATGTGTAACCAGCAGGAAAGATATGAAGAAAGCCTGAACAGGCACAGCCACTGTGCGTTGGAGAAGTGTTGTTAACTGCGGCTATGTGTACCAATTTGGGAGAAGACCTTTAAACAGAAAGTGTATATTCCCACATAAAATCTCAACTGACACTTTAAAATCCCATGTTCTTCAGTTGCTCGCCTTCCATTAATTTAAAAGACATTTTTTCATAACTATTTTTATGATCTTTTAATTAGCATAACACTTATCTTTTCATTAACTGCTGCTCTCTTTAGGGATTAATCCGGCTTCAATAGTGAAATTGAACAAACACATTCACTCTTGAACAACAAAACGTGAAATAACGAAAGACAGCAACTCTTTTGTAACGATTTGGTTGGCTCTGAGAAGAGCCGTTTGTTTGTCAAAACCAGTGCCTATTTCACTCGTCGTTACTTTCGCTGCCTTCGCCTTCTGTAACTCCATCCGTCTCGGACAAATCCGCGTCATCCTCACTGGCCTCCGGCGTCAGTCCCTGAAGACTCTCCAACAGGTCCGCCACGCTCATGGCGTACTCGTAAAACATGTTTCGTATGCCTTCCAGTGTTGCCAGACGCAAACGAATGTTATAACTGAACATACGCTGCCTGTCTTCGAAGGCGCGGTCGAAACGTGACTGCATGTCGTCGATCTTGTTATCCAAGATCATGATCTGCTCGCAAGAACGCTTGAACCTGTAGTCCAAACTATGGATGTATCTGATCATTTCGATGAATTCGTACGAATCAGTCATGCTGAATGTGTGCACCGATTGCAAGTGAAAATCCCCCTTCGTTAATTGTGCCTACTTCGTAAATTCTCTAAACGACTCGACGTCACAAAACGCTGCTTGATGAATGATTGAAAACCCAACGTTCAACGCTTTATGACGCTTCTTCCCACCTTCTATTAGATGCCAACACCGTGTCACACAACTTAGACATAGACACGACAGTTAAGCCGCTCAAAGGACAATGCAATGAAACCACCTGATGAAACGAGGGCTTCGGGGGAGTTTGCGACGGGTGACAGGAGGTCAGCGTAAGTTGTGACACTGGTTCTGTTGCAAGGCCGTGACAATGGTCGCGTAAGACGTGGCGACGGGTCTACAGCATGGCTTCACTCTTGGTGTCAGCAGAAGCACGGTCTTATTTATTGATGTAGTTATTACAAGACTAGCAAAGCCTTCTAACTACAAAAGTAGGAAGCCATGTACCTATAGGTAATTGCGTAATGTTTAACAAGATTTAACAAGATTGCCACCCAGAGAATTAACTCTAGGTAGCAGGTGGACAAGGAAGCCCTTGGCTTATCGAGAGTCCGACCCTTTTATGTATGTGTATCCCGCCCGTCTGAGGTATGTGTCGATTTTATTTTTAAACATATTCACGCTACTAGCACCCACACAATCAGCAGGTAATCTGTTCCATTCATTTACAGTCCTTTGTGAAAATGAAAACTTTCTTATATCCAATCTACTCTGCTCCTTTGCTAATGCAAGTTCATGTCCTGTAGTCCTTCTATCTTTCTTAACTGAGAAAAACATATTTATATCAATATTTTCATAACCCTTCAATATTTTAAACACTTCTATCTGATCTCCTCTCAATCTCCTGGTCTCTAGTGTTGTTAAACCGCATTTTTTAGGCGTATTTCGTAACTAAGATCCCTCAGATTTGGTATCATTTTAGTTGCTCTCCTCTGCACTCTTTCTAGCATATCTATGTCCTTCCTGCGATATGGCCTCCACGCTTGAATTCAATATTCTAAATGAGGCCTAACTATTGTTTTGTACAGCGGTATTATTAGCTCTTTTTCCTTATACGTTATGTTTCGTCTAATTAATCCAAGGATTTGATTTCCCTTTGAAGCTGCAATTCCGCATTGCTCTGAAATCTTCATATCAGCACTAACGGTTAACCCTATGTCCTTTTCTTTTATAGTAGTACTTAGTACAGTACCCCCCATTGTATATTCTACTTCTTCGTTCCCATGTCCTATGTGGTGGCATTTACATTTCCCCAAATTGAACATCATTTGCCACTTTTCAGACCATTTGATCAACCTGTCAAGATCATCTTGTAAATGCTGTCTATCTCCATCACTTTTAATTCTTCTAAACACTTTTGTATCATCCGCAAATTTCAACACCTTGCTTGTTATTTCATCATCCAAATCGTTGATGTATATTAACAATAATATAGGACCTAATACTGATCCCTGTGGTACCCCACTCAATACCGATTTCCAGTTTGAAGCCTCCCCATCAACTACTACACGTTGTCTTCTGTCAATCAGCCATTGTTCTATCCAGTTTATTATACCATTTCCTATGCCATGGGCCTTTAGTTTAAGCAGTAATCTTTGATGTGGTACTTTGTCAAAAGCTTTTTGAAAATCTAAGTAGACGATATCTACTGGTGATCCCTCATCTACCCACTTAGTGATGTCTTCCAAAAAACAACATATTTGTTAAGCATGACCTCGCTTTAAAAAAACCATGTTGAGATGGGTTTATCAAGTTTTGTTTAACAAGAAAATCCACCATGTGATCTTTAATTAGTCTTTCTAATAATTTACAAATCACTGATGTTAAACTCACTAGTCTATAGTTCTCTGACTTGTTTCTCGAACCTTTTTTGAATAACGGTATAATGTTTGCTTCTTTCCATTCTAAAGGAACCACTCCCTCTTCTAATGACAAGTTGAAAACTGTTGCAAGTGGTATGCTAATTTGTTCTACAATTGCCAATAGTAGTTTGGGTGGAATACCATCCACTCCAGGTGATTTATTATCCTTCATAGCCCTTATTTTCTTAGCTACCATTTCCGGGGTTACAATTAATTGTCCTAAATAGTCTGAATCTGCCCCTTTGAACTTAGCCTCTGGTATTGGCAGTGAACTAATATCTTCCCTGGTAAACACTGAACTAAAGTACTCATTCAGGTCTTCTGCCATTATGAATCCCTCTGATATTATATTTCCAGCACTATCTTCTAGAGGACCGACCTTATCTTGAACTTTCTGTTTGCTTCGAACATACGCATAAAAACTCTTGCTGTTATGTTTTATATTACTAGCTAATTGTTGTTCATAGCTTCTCTTTGAATTTCTAATTTCAGCTGTAGCTTGGTTAAGTGCTTCTTTATAACTGTTGTAGTCTTCATCATTTCCAGTACATCTATATGACTTCCACATCATTTGTTTATACTTAATTTTTCTAATGGCTTCTTTCGATAAGTGTTTCTTTTTGGACCGTTTTCCTTGTTTTTTGAAGGGTACAAATTTATCGATTATGCACTTAATTTCACTCTTTAATATATTCCAGCATTCTGTTGCCGTCTTATTTTTCAGTGTCTTATTCCAGTCTATCTTTGCTAAATATTTCCTCATGACCTTATACCTTCCTTTGTGGACATTTCTCCTATACTGCTTTTTGCTATTCCTTTCTGATTTTACTTTGATGGTAAAATGTATCTGGTTGTGATCGCTACTCCCCAGTGGCTCACATATCTTGATATTATCAACTAATTCATTCTGTGAGGACAAAACTATGTCTAACACATTCTCACCCCTGGTTGGTTCTAGCACATGTTGAGAAAGGAATGTATCTTGAACTAAAACAAAAAACTTGTGGTCCTCTCTCCCCATACTCTGTAGAGATTTCCATTGTATATGCCCATGGTTAAAATCCCCCATAATAATACAGTCCCGTTTGCTTACTTCCCTTAGCGTTTTGTATTTTTTCATTCTCTTCTATGCTTATGTTTGGACTTCGATAAACTAACCCAACTGTTAACGTTGAGTTTCCTGTAACTATGTTACACCAAACAGCTTCTTCGCAATCTGCTTCTCTTTCTAATTTTATTTCATAAGCCTGAATATATTATTTAGTATATAAAATAACTCCACCTCCCTTTCTTCCTATTCTATCTTTTCTAAACATTACATATCCTGTCAGTCCCATTTCAGCATCTGATATATCGGTGGTGGTCCAGGATTCGGTTATACCTATTATATGAGGATCAATATCTTCTACCATAATGTTTAATTCATTTCTTTTGTTTACTATACTCCTTGCATTTAAACAAACACATTTATATCCAGCTTCAGAAGAGTTTTCCAGACTGTTATTTGTTGATTTATTTGTGCTGTCTTTATCTATGCCTCCATTTTCAGGCTTTTCTGTGAGTCCCCCCTGCGAATCTAGTTTAAATAGATGCAACCTGTCCCACTGTCAACAGATTGCAGCAGATTCTCTGAGAAAACTGCTGCCCCCTTTCCACTAAGATGGAGGCCATCTCTCATGTACATATCTTCCCTCCCAACAAAGTATCCCCATAAATCTGTGAATCCCACCCCCTCTTCTTCACACATCTGCTCAGCTAGTGCATTGATCGCCATCCTCTTGCAGTTTCTATACGTTGCCCCCCTTCCTCCCATTACTGGCAAAATTCCTGACAAAATAACCTGTTCGACTCTCGTCTTCTTTAGCTTGTTATGGTGTCCAATGAAATAACTCTGAAGTTAGCAAGTGAATGCATCAACGGAGCAGTTATTCCATGAATTTACAACCAAGGTTGTCGTAACAGAAGGAACAGACAAAGTGTGTGATTTTATATTTTATACAGCATAACTTTCATTGGTGTTGTATGCATCTAAGTTAGAGCTCAATACATCGGGATTTTAAAAATCAGCTCGCAATATGCGAAAAACGTCTTTCAGATCTATTCAAACGGAAAGACAACCTTTGACTTTACCAATATCCAGCGATGAATGAACCAATCACCCAGTTTGACCATTTAACCAAAATAGTCAAATAACCAATCAATCTGTTCTGCCAACCCACTAACCCCAAACCTACAGTCCGTTTCTGTCCGACAAGTTAGACGACAAATGGGGGTGGCATTATCTTCTAGATAATTATGCCATGTCAACGCATTATTTACTATGCACTAGGGTATTTGTCATATGGGATTGTAGCGGAGTTTTTTCAATAAACGCTGTTTGATAATATCAACGTACACAGGGTTCGTAGTTATAAACAAATCCAAAATGACACAGTCCATTGCGTCTGGCATGTTTAATGTAAAGTTGATTAGTATATTTAGAACTGTCTTGTGTGGAATTCAATACTGTTAAATTGGCTTCACATGCAATGTTAGGAAAGGAAGTACAACAAAGTTCATGCCCCACACTACGTGCACTCATGGCTTGGTGATTTTGTGCGACCTCTGCGGGGAACCGAAGCGCACTTCGTGAAAATTACATGGGGTGTAATTTAATTGTTCAGTTTATGTCGTATTGCCTTGTATGAACATACTTTTTGATTAAACTATACTTAACATTAACTAACAAAAAACTAATAAACTGTACATGTACTGTTTAGTGTGTTCACCATAAGTGCTAACCAAATTACTATCCTGGCTCCGTCCCGACTGTCTGAACTGGCTTCAGAAGCCATGCATGTAGTGCTACTCCAGAGCGTTGGTCAGTGCAGTAGGGGAAAACACAAATGTTCATTCAATGAGATGACAATGTCACAGACGGATTAATCCCATTACCGGCACTATCAAAATATAGTTATATATACACCGACGCAGAATATGTTTTTTGGAGAATTTGAATGTGGGTTGTTTTGGCCAAGAGTGTGTGTGCAAACCGAGGTTGTTGGTGAGTTTCAAAAAGTATGAGGGTCGCCGCGAAAAACAAAATCGTCAGCACTCCCCCCGCTCCGTCTTCCGATGTCATAATTAAATTTGTAACGTAACCGCGGCGAACAATCGCCGACTTCCGAGGTTATGTTTGACCGAACTGACAACGAGAGCGGATGAAGCTCCGGGCTCAGGCTTAGGTATATCTTTCAGGCTTGATTATGCTGCTCGGAAGACGATAAGTTTGCTGAATATATGGATGTGTTAGGTGGAACACAACAGTTAATACACACTAACAACCATGCTCACATTATATTCGGAGGTGACATGAACACAGATCTGGATAGGAATACGCCTCATGCACACGAGTTACGGAATTTTATATTGAATTATAATCTTACGCCCGGTATGCATAGATGCTCCAGATGCGCAAGTGCCATATATTTATGTAAGCACAAACAATTCTACCTCCAGAATTGATTTTTAAATTAGGACAGAACGTTCTTGAATGTTCTATTATAGACGATTTGTTGTTGTTTGACCATGTACCACTTAAAGTTAGGTTGGATCTAAATGTAGACCAAGTGTTCGAAAGAAACTATTCTTACAGACTAGCATGGCATAAAGCCAGTATTTAACTCATTGACCAACACAGTAGTGATCTTGAGTGTAAACTATCCAGGTAACAATGCGACAAAGAGGCTTTGCAGTGTAAGAATGTCATGTTAACGAATTATCTAGAGTATACAATGATATATTAAATATGTGCATAGAAGCATCAGAATGTATACTTACCACCTGCCCCAAAATCATTTTAATTCATCTGGTAGTAGAAGGAAGGTTCCTGGGTGGTCAAAGGAAGTTGAACCCATGAAACACGAGGACATCTTCTGGCATCGATAGTGGTAAGCAGCGGGAAAGCCACGCCAGGGTGACATTACAGAAATGAGGCGTATACCAATCAATAGCTCGGTATCATAGGGCTGATCAAAAAGAATGAGAGAAGATGACATAATTCGTACTACTAAGATGGCTGAAGCCATTAATGAAGACAGAACCGGGGATTTGTGGTTTGAGGTGCGCCGGATAAAGGGCAGAAATAAATTCTTGCCGTCTAGTATTGATGGTGGTGGGTGATGATGAAATAGCGCAACTTTTTTCCAATAAATATAATCACCTCTATAATAGAGTGTCATACGATGTTGATGACATGAATGTTATAAGTGCGGAGATTAACAAGCAGATCAAAGAAAATATCAGTTGATGAGGTTATCAAAGGTGTCCAGCGATTGAAGCTGGGTAAGTCCGATGGTGAAAAGGGTCTTAATTTTGCTCATATCATACTGGCCGAAACGTACACCTTGCCAACTATGTCGACTTGATGTTTACAGAGTTGATGCGTTTATTACAGCGCTAACTAGTCGGGTAGACCGCGGTAATACGCGAGTCGGTGGACGAACCAACTTGAACCGAACTCGTAACTGAACTGGACTCGCGCTGTGGGAATCGCCGATATAGGCGCGGCTAAAATAGCAGTTTCCCGAAGTTGAGATATGAACTCGAGGTGGCCGTCGATGTAGAGGGAAAGTCAGCGCGTGGCGTCATCGGGATGTTTTAGTCACGGAAGCCGGAAGCTGGCGTTGTAAACTGTGCAAATCGTATTATTACATAGTATATGAGTCTCTAAACCGCGAATGTGAAATAATTTAAAAAAATAATCCACAGGATAAAATATTTAACATTTTAAATATCTACACACCAGGACAGTGTTTATTGGTATATCTTAGGACGACAATTTCGAACCCCGTCATTTTGTCTATAGCCTCATGTGAACAAATTTTGAACTTTCTAACATCTACACTTTGCTGACGAATATTGTACAGATAATTGAATCATATACAACTTGATGCGTATGTTTCAATGACGTATACGTTTCAATGATGTCACAATCAAAATATTATGCGCTGACTTCCGTCAAGTGTTCTAATACCAAATGCGTTCTATTACCAACACTGTTTACATGTGTATATTACATAACTACAGTACCATGACATCTGCCTGGTCAACCAGTCTTTCCCACAGATGCCTACAGTTCGCGTACAACTTTGTCCTATGTTTTTGTCGCAAAGAAAATCATTTAGGCCTATGCAAGAATTTCCACGAAATATACGACGGACTGTCCGTCAAATTCACATTATCATGCACGTCTTATAAAAGTATACTGATATAATATTATGGGGTCCAGATACATCCACGTGAACTATAGAGTTCTAACACATATTTACAAATGTGGTTCCATAAAGATTGACGTAAGGCTAAAGTTGATCTCAACGCCACGTGTCCTTTAAAAACTACGTTATTGTCCTATTAGCATAACATAAAACCAGTTATTATATGGAACAATAATCTATTATAGCTTTAAAAAGCTCTAACCAACTGAGCTAACCGGCCGGTGACGTCAGACAGACGAAACAGGGCTCAGTCGTTACTAATGCTAATGGACTATAAGAATACAATGGTCGCTTGGTTCCAGACATCACAACTTCACAAGACAAACCTATACATTTTGTTCCGTCACTGCCAACACATTATACGTAAAAAATCAAGCTATTACAGCTGTCGAATGTCCATGTTTTACTCATAAATAGTAATTTTGTACACACAATAGTTGGATGTCAGCTGAAAAATCGACAAATCACACATTGTTGTTACAAATGACACCAACGAAAACCATAAATTTGAAAAGTGATGATGTTGACAGTATTATTTCAAATCTAAATATTACACTTTCGTAGCTTCCCAGAAATATTATTGAGAAAAGGAATTGATGAATTTAGAAATTGTTCATTTAAAAAAAACGCAATTTAGCCCTTTTTCGTCGATTTATGCAAACCGTTAAGATTTTACAATCGTAAAAGGCACACAGAGTAAGGATTACGATGTGCAGTATTTTCGTTTTAAAACAAAATGTCTTGCACAATATTGTGGTAAGGTGTGGAAGAGAAAAGACTTGATACATATAGGCCAACGTTGACATTTAACTAATTTTAGATTAACTACTTGACTCTCCTTATTCAGAACTCATGACGCATCTATACAGAAAAAGTTGTTTGGCTACGTTAGACGACACTGATTGACATTTTTGCCACAAGGCGCAGTGGGTAATAAGATGAATGTTACAGCAAGCACCATACACACACACACACACACACACACACACACACACACACACACACACACACACACACACACACACACACACACACACACACACACACACACACACACACACACACACATAAAGAAGGATTTTAAAAAACGGTGTGTGAAAGGTGGACGGAGGGGCTGTTGATTGGGTGGAGTGCATGGGGAGCAAGGAGGAAACGATTTGTACAATAATACAAATACTCACCACCCGTGCAGCCAGAAGAACGAACAAGTGGTGAAACGGTATAGAGTTGAGACAATGTAGACAGGCTGTAGCAATAGGTACACATACACGCGCACGCTCGCTCGCTCTCTCCCTCTCTCCCCCCCCCCCCCGTCTCTCTCTCTCTCTCTCTCTCTCTCTCTCTCTCTCTCTCTCTCTCTCTCTCTCTCTCTCTCTCTCTCTCTCTCTCTCTCTCTCTCTCTCTCTCTCTCTCTCTCTCTCTCTCTCTCTCTCTCTCTCTCTCTCTCTCTCTCTCTCTCTCTCTCTCTCTCACACACACACACACACACACACACACACACACACACACACACACACACACACACACACACACACACACACACACACACACACACACACACACACACACTGCCTTACAGCCTGTGTCTATGTGATGCAGAACAAGTCCAGATTTTCCGACAACCTGTGTTGAGTCTACAGTTTGTTTATCTCAAGGAACAATACTGAGTATGTTCACCGATTTAATTATTATACTTATGTCAAAGTAATAGAGCAGCAAAGATTATGAAAAGATTAGCACGTCCATTGATGTTTATCCTTACGCGAGTTGACAATGTGTTTGTCTCGCTTGTTTTATGCTTGTTGAGGGATGATAAAGGTAGTTCTTATATAGCGCAGTATCCAGTCCGTATGTCTGATCATAGCGCTTTACACTTTACTCCCTGGCAGACCTGTTTAACCGAACACTATCTAGAATTCTCTAAAAAGCATTCTGCCACGTTTTAATTAATGAGTGCAATACACAGAAATCTGTCTATTGTCAGGTACTCGTTCATATAGCTGAATAAAATAGAGCAACGTACAGTGAATGAACTTGCCTAAGATTCGAAACGGCTGCACAGGATTTGAACCTGGGTTCTCGCGACTGAGAGTCTGATGCTCTGGATACTGCGCCACCGCATGTGCGGCTGTGTAAACTAAAAAAATCAGAAGTCAACTTAAAGTCAGGAAGATCGGATGGTTTCAACAATGTTTCAAGGCTATTAAACTTATTTATTTAAATCGATACTGGTGGTAACAAGCAACCAAAGTCCGATTGACAATAATGTGCGCATATTTGTAAATGTGTACTTTGAATGTTCGTTATAGAGTGAATAAAAAGACACTGAGTTTCGCCTAATTAATGCACGGCGTATTTTCGGCGGCATCAAACACTGTTTGAAATAGAATATAACTTGTGCATACCAGATCTATCCGAGACTGTGGACCTATTTGTGGCAATTGTTTTTAATTCCTTGCATCGTAAAGTTACGAATTGACCAAACACATAAACCATCCCATTGTTAATATATAAACAAGCTAAGTTCTTTTATAGTGCGGTATCAAGGTCTTAGAACTGTTTAAAGCGCGTTACATTTCACACTCTGACAGAACTATTCAATCGATCACCATCTCGACTTCTCTGTGAAGCATTCAGCCACTGTACAATTACTGTGCGTAGACTATTGGTACACAAAATTATCTATTATCGGTTTTGTTGAGCGCAGTAGCACAACGGTAAGAGCTCCAGACACTCGACTGAGAGAACGAAAGAACTTACCTTTTATAGCCAGGTACTCTTGCATACATCCGAGTGAACTGGAGCAACATAGAGTGGATTACCCAAGGTTCGAAACGGCAGCGCATGATTCGAACTGTAGCAGATGGAACCTGGCGTCTTCATACCAAAGTAGTCCAATTCCAATCTCATTTCAACCATATCAAGATTGTCCACGAAACGACCTATACACGTACTGCGTATGTTCTTTTTGAAACAAATATCGATTACAATAGACCGAGTATCGTGATGTTTGTGGTAGTGTGTGTACACTGTAGGGGAAGTGCACCGATATTGAACCCCCTAACTTCCGAGCCCTTTTTCTCCATTCCTGTACGTGATAACGATTATTATTAAGGATCAGGCCACGAGTTACTACAAGCTATGTGTGCAAGCAGGAAATAGAGTCAATGCATTTGTTATTTTTTCCACAAAATGCAAAAAAGTTTTTTTCGTAATTGGTCCAATTTGAGTAACGGGTGACATATATTGGACTACAGTGGTCCTGATATTGGACCAGGTGGTCCAATATAGGTGCTTCTGGTTCGATATACGTCATCTGTCTTGATGCTTTGAAAGAAACCAAGGTTCAGCACCCACTTCAGACTCATAAGAAGATAGTCGCTTAATGCATAAATCACGAAAACTACTGCGTTCCATTGAGCATACAAATGACATGTGACGACTAAACGCCAAATAGATTTGACACAATTTAATTCTGAACTGAGAACAAACAATTATATGTTGTCAGCAATAGAAGAATACGCCAACGAAGTGATTGTCATGATAGAGTCTGTCACGGATAAACGAACAAACCAACAGAATAATGGCCAGTAGAGTGTCTAATAATGGCAAACGGAGACCAGTCAGTAATTGATGGTCCCTGATCACCAAATTAGGAATACGATCTTTTACTGACACATGTCACATCGATATGTATCCATATCCCACAGTGTACACATTTCACCATGGTTTCTTTTCGCTGTTCGTTACACAGTACACAGTACCAAGACTCGTTGTCACATTGACCGCTTTTTTCGTTTTGGCTGGCAGGAGAAAGGTGCCGTTTTTGTCTTTTTCCTATCTTAACTGGATCTGTTGTCTTTCTATTTATTTTGCCAACTGTTAAGTTATGCCTACTTTTGTGCCTTTTGACTTTTGTTGTTAAAGATTTTGTAGGGACTGGAGGTTATGATTTCAGACTTAGTGGTTCTTCTCTTGACCCTAGAAATCGATGGTTTTGGGATGGGAGACAGCATTGCAGGATTGATGCCCTTTCTACCCAGCTCTGGTTTATCAGCCAGCTGCCCCGTGATTGGGATTAATGCTTCATAAGGACCAGCATCTTCACTCAGATTTAGGTATTTGACCATGATTGCGCCAGACTCCTGAAATTCCGTACACTCTCTCCAACGCAGACATGCACTAGTCGTTGAAGACAGCGTGCCGTCGAAACGATCTCTATCTCCCCAATTATTTCACTGGGATTCGCCATCGATGCGATTCTGTCCTCGATAGATGCGTAACACAGTCTCTGAGGTACATCTGCGTTCACCATCCTCTCATCAATGTTTTCATAAAGGCCCAAGTTGTCTAGCATATATGTAATCATGTTGGATCGTAGCGCATCACGTATTCTCATTCGCTGGACCTTTAAATTGTCATCGTTGCTGCATATCGAAATCTTGACAAATAACAACGGCTCGGAATAAACAACGTCCATCTGCATTGGTTGCGACACACCTGAAACCACTCTGTCTACTGCTTGTGGATGGGCATGGATCATTGGACCGTTGCTCGCTCGTGGACAGACTTTGGTTGTTGGATTGTTGCTCGCTTGTAGACTAGCTTGGGTCATTAGACTGCTGTTGCTCATTTGCGGACAGGCTAGGTTTGTTAGACTGTTGATCGCTAATGGATGGGCATGGGTTGGTTGTGACATGCCTGAAACTATTCTGCCTTGTGCTTGTGGATGAGCTCAGCTCATTGAGCTGTTGCTTGTTTGTGGGCAGACATGGATCATTGGACTGTCGGTCGCACGTGGACAGGCTTTGGTTGTTGGACTATTGCTCGCTCGCGGACGTGTTTGTTGTATTTGACGAGTTGTCATTCTGCATAGTGCCATCTCTGGCAGAATTCGATGGACCATCTATACTAGTTTCCGAGTAGGCCGCGGCGAAATCTGCATCAGTCCATATGTTCCTATCAGAAGGCCAAATGCCTATAGTAGTATATGAACAAGGTGGAGGCTCGCCCCGCCCCTTTTTGACCTACTTTAGGCCAAACTCTATGCATAAAAAACGTCCTTATCTTTTTCGGGAACCTACTTATAAAAAAGATCAAAGGGTTTTTGTGACACTAAACGTTTTCGGGAACCTACTTATAAAAAACGTGATTGATGACCTGTCACTTTTGATTGATTACCCTCCCCCTTTGAGGTGCCACCTAACGGTTATCCCAGTGATTAATTTAGCCCAAGCGATCAACGTAGGACCTACCGTTGTGCTTACGTAAGCATTTATATAGCGTCCCTAGTTATGTAAGCAGCGTCCCCCCTAGCGATCAACCTCATAGCGGTATGCTGCGTAATATAACCGCGATAAAACCACTCATAAGCGTCGGCGCCGGATTAGCTCTCCTGGGAGAGCGTTCGACTAGGGATCGCAAGATTCCGGGTCCGAATCCGTACGTCGGCCCTCTTTTTAGAGGCTCCCTCTAGCGGCGGCGGCGGTTCTATATAAGTGGTGCCGGTAGCGGGTTATCGGTAGTCATGTTGTCGGATCCTATAAAGTTTGGCGGATCGCGCTCGTTCTTGTTGAATATGTACGCGTGCCGAATGACGACGGTGTACGGTCGGGGCTTCCGATCCGTCGAGCAAGCCTATCAGTATAGGAAAGCGATATTCAACGAAGACCTCGAATGCGCCGCGTGTATCAAAAGAGCGCGATCGCCCTATTTAGCGAAACGACTCAGTTACGGAATTCAAAAAAGAGAACGGGAACCGAATGGAACGCCGTTAGGGTCGCGTGTATGAAGGGGCTGTTGATGAGTAAGTTTGGCGGATCGGCCAAGTTGAAGGCCGAACTACTGGCCACCGGGGACGCCGAATTGGTGGAATGGGTACCGAGTAGGGAGGGTTTCTGGGGTACCGGGATCGGGGACGTTGCGGGGGAGAACAAGCTCGGTAAACTGTTGATGGAGGTGCGCGACGTTTATAAAGACGCGTAAAAAGCGTTAGCCAGTATCAGTCGTGAAAATGGGCGGACCACTGTTGAAGCATCCGTTTACGTGTATAGTATCCGGTCCTACGGGATGCGGTAAGACGACGTTCGTCGACCGTCTGATACGACACGCTATGCTCGATCCACCGCCAGAAGCCCGAAAAAAATCCTGTGGTGCTACGGGCAGTGGCAGACCGCCTACGCGTCTCCGAAAATAGACTTCGTAGACGGCCTGCCGGCTACGACACATTTAGACGGTAAAAAGAGGACGCTTTTAGTACTCGACGCCCTCATGGAGGAGACCGATAGCGGAGTGACGGCGCTGTTTACTAAAAAAAGTCATCATTGTAATACGTCGGTCGTACAACTCCGACAGAACATGTTTCTGAAAGGGAAAGAAAACCGTACAATCAGCCTGAACGCCCAATACTTAGCGCTATTCAAGAACCCCCGAGACGCCGGTCAAGTAGGTCACCTAGCGAAACAGATGTACCCGGGAAAGGTCAACTACATGATAGAGGCTTTCAAAGACGCGACGTCGGCGGCGTACGGCTATCTCTTCGTGGATCTGAAACAGGAAACGGAAGAGTACATGCGCCTGCGTACGTGTATATTTCCAGACGACCCCATTCAGTACGTCTACGTACGGAAGGGTGGCCAACTATAAGTAGAGAGGGACGTCGCCGCGTACGCTTATTAGTCGTTATGACGGGACGACGCGCGGTGGTAGCGGCGAAGCGACGACCAAAGGTGGCGCCGACGGTGTCGGAGCAACGCGTGAAGAGACACATTTTCGCCCTGCAGCTGTTGGATAGACATAAGCGGAACATCGATCTGCAAAAAGCCGTGCTCGCCCACTCGGAGGTCGGTCTCATATGTAGTCTGTGCGATTGCGCGTACAATATTCTGAGAGGGAACGTGAAGGTGTCGCCGAAGCAGAAACGCGTGTTGACGAAATACAGAGATCACCTGCGTGACTTGGTCAACAAACGAATTCCGGTGAAGCGGAAGCGAGCCATCTTGCAAACGGGGGCGGGTGGGTTTCTGACGGCCCTGCTAGCGCCGTTAGCGAGCACCGTTCTCCTGCCACTACTCAAACAGGTCATCGGGGGGTAATTGATGCAGTACGCAAAGAAGATGGCGTTGGTCGACGCGCGATTGGTGGAACGCCTCCTTCCACCACAGCCGTCGAGCAGCACGCCCCGATCACGTGTGCTGAGTAGCCTCGACAGCGACATGAAGGACATTCTAGAGCGATCGGATTTATCTGAACGCGATAAGGTGGCGTCGCTACAACACTATAGAGGCGGCTCGAGCGGCGCAACCGGTACGCGTGTCGATGGTCAACGCCGGCGGCGGCGAGATACAGCCGCAGCCCGCGGCGGTGGTGGCGCCATCGTCGGACGACGTAGAGCGCGAAATCGTAGCCAGCATGCCGAAAACGCTGAAAGGGAAGGCGAGTCTGCTTATCGCGAAAATGAAAGCCGATCCGTTGTGTCGATGGAACGACCGCGACGAATTCGTGTACGACGGTAAAACGATCGCGGGGAGTAACATGGTCGATCTAGTGAACAATCTCATGCGAACGAGAACGAAGACGACACAGCCCCTAGGATGGCGAGAGTTCGGGTTGCGCATGAAGGGTATGAACATTCCTATGGAGTTCGTCGGCAACCCGCGCTATCGGGAGTACATGGAGTGGCGACAAAGAGAAGAGGAGTCGGAGGAGTCGGCGGTCAGTTCAGCGGGGAAGGCGGAACGAAGACGATGTGGATCTAGAAAGAGACAACGAGCGTTGGACGTCGTGACGTGGGAATCGGTGTGACGATGCCGACACAACGAACGGCCATCGTCGTCGGCCTCGTCATCACGGTTATCGCTCTCTATATGTGTATAATATTCGTCGTTCATTGGTCGTCGTCGTCGTCATCATGGTGTCCGGGTGGAGTCGTCGTCGTCGTCCAAAACGAAAGCTTCGACAACGAACCGTTGACGACGACGACGAACTGAACGAACTCTACTTCGATCCGAAACGGGCGGGAAGTTACGGAGGCGTCGACGCGTTGCACCGGGCGTCGACCCGACGACGACCGGCCGTCGAGCGGTGGCTAGCGGCGCAGGACGCCTATACCCTACACAAACCGGTTAAACGACGTTTCAAACGACGTTGCGTCATCGTGGGAGGTCAAAACCAGCAGTGGCAAGCCGATCTGGTCGACTTGACTAGGCTGAAAAAACACAACGACGGTATAACATTCCTATTGACGGTCATCGACGTGTTTTCGAAGCGGGCGTGGTGCGTTCCGTTGAAGAGTAAGTCCGGCGCGTCGCTCTTCGCGGCCTTCGAGCGTCTGCTGAGCGGCGCGCAGCCGCCGCCGAACGCGCTGCAGACCGATAAGGGGACCGAGTTTCTGAACCGACCCCTGCAAACGTTCCTAAAGAGTCGCGGCGTTCATCATTTCGTGACGCATAACGAGGAGACTAAAGCGAGCGTCGTGGAACGCTTCAATCGGACTTTGAAGACGCGCATGTGGCGTTATTTTACGAAACACGAGACGCTGCGCTACGTAGAGGCGTTACCGGATTTCGTGCATTCATACAACAACGCCTACCATCGAAGCATCGGTAGGACGCCGGCGAGCGTTGACGCGACGAATCAGGAGGTCGTATGACAACGCCTATACGGCGGCGGAGGCGGTGGCCGGCGGCAAAAACCGAAACTGCGCGAGGTAGATCGCGTGCGTATCAGTAAGACGAGGGGTCAATTCAAAACAGGATACATGGCTAACTGGAGCGAGGAGCTCTTCACCGTTGTAGAGTCGCACCCGTTCGAACCGCCCGTTTATCGCCTGAAGGACGACGCCGGGACGCCGGTAGAGGGCGCCTTCTACGAACCGGAACTACAACGCGTAGTCGTTCCGAAGGACAAACTGTATCGCGTGGAGGCGGTACTACGGCGTCGCCGTCGGCGCGGCGGCGGCGGGTCGGAGGCGTTCGTAAAATGGAGCGGTTATCCGGCCTCCTTCAACAGCTGGATCGACGCCGAGTCGCTCGTGGACCTATAATAGCGCGGCGGCATGACGACTCGTTGGACACGCCACGAGGAATGCTGGCGGCTGCACGAGTCGTGCTTATGCAGCGGAACTTCGTTCTTTCCGTATAAGGGGCCCTGCTGTAGCCGCAGACCGCAGTGGCGCAATGATGATTGACGAGGCGACGAGGCACGGCGACAAGCAGAAGAAGACTACCAACGAGGACTCCGTCGACGCCGCTACCTCTTCAGGCGAGCAGGCGAAGACTACCAACGAGGACTCCGTCGACGCCGTCGAGAACTCCGACGACTCCACCGTCCACGGACCCGTTCCATGGCGGGTCTGCGGTAACGAATGCCCAAAGGCCGAAATCGTATTCATCTGTCAGGTCATCGTCCTGTATTTCGTCATCGCCGTTAGTATATACAATCTGACGCGGGGTCAAGGCGACTCCAACCTGTGGACGGCGCTGTTGAGCAGCTGTCTCGGTTACCTCCTCCCGAGTCCGTCTATGAGCGGCGGTCGACGACGACAAAACGGCGATGGCTGTATCGTCTGACTTTTACCTGACGCTACCGAGCAACGCGTCTATGAAGCGGCACCCCGAAAATACGTTGACGCACTACATCACGACGCTGCCGCGACGTTTCGACCTGCCTGGAGGAGAATGGGAATGCGGACTGGTGACACTACAGTACCCGCACACGTGGTACAACGTGAGAGAGGAGGACGCCACCTTCTACCTGTCGGCCCCGCTGGGCGACTCGGGTCTTTACACGACCATGGACGGTGTCGGGATATACCGACAGGGTACGATTACTCACGGTTTCTACAACAACGTTTACGTGCTGCTGCGCCAGATCAACGAGCAGCTAATGAAATTGTGCACCGATGAGGTCAAGGTGCGTCTAGAGTTCAGCGGCGTCTCTAACCGAATGACGCTGCTTCTGTCGTCGGGTGTCACCTTTACCCTACCCGATACGAGCCTTCTGAAGAGCGTGCTAGGTTTCCATAACAACGTTATCACGAGCCCCCCGATGATGGGCCCCGAACCGGAAGGCGGTGTCGTTATCGAGACCAGCCCCGCCGCGTACACGTACGCGTAAGAAGGTCACAATACGGTGGATATGAAGGCGGGCGACGACACCCTGTACGTGTACACGGATCTCGTGGAATCGCGCGTCGTCGGTGACGTGTACGCGCCCCTCCTTCGAAACATCGCCGTCTTCGGTACGAACGGTAGCGTTATTTCGGAAACGTTCGACCGCGTCCAATACGTGAAGCTGCTGCGGCATCAATTCGATACGATCGAGGTCGATATAAGAGACGATCGCGGTTAACCGATACCATTCGAGCGGGGAAAGCTAGTGGCGACGCTTCACATCAGGCGCTGTAAATCGAGATTGTTTTAACCACGATACCGACGACGAACCCGTACGAGGCCTACTACGTTCGACAGGTCGGCGGTCAACTGCCGGTCTTCGTCGGTGGTCGGGGTCAACGAGGACACGGTCTGGGTAATATCACCGGGAGCCTGTTTCGAAGCGTCATGCCGCTTTTTAAGAGAGGCGCTGTGGCGTTGGGAAAACGCGGGCTCAAAACTGGCGTGCACGTGGCGCGGGACGTCGTCACCGGCGGCAATCTGAAAGCGTCGGTAAAACGACGCGCGAAGGAGGCCGGCGTCGATCTTCTCGACGGCCTATTGAAAGGGCCGGCGCCGAAGACGCGGACAAAAAGAGCAGCAGCGTATAAAGAAACCGCGTCGAACGGCGACGACCGTCAGTAGACGGAAGAGAGGGCGTCGACCGGTCGATATATTCGACGCGTAACGATGGCGTTCGTGAATAGCGGCGCGGCGTGCGAGGGCGTGAAGGCCGAACTGGACCTGTTCACCGGACCGGTGACGCAGAGGAGCATCGAGAGTAGTCAGTGGACCGTCTACCAACCGCTGACGGCACTCGACGCCGGCGGCCCTATCGAGTTCCTCATCCCGGGGTCGGGCAACGACTATACGGACCTGGCGAGCCTTCAAGTATTCGTCCGCTTCAAAGTGATTCAGGGGGACGGTACCGATCTGGGGGCCGGCGCCAACGTGGCGCCGGTCAACAATTTCCTGCATTCGATGTTCAGTCAAATCGATGTGTCGTTGAACGGCACGCTCGTGACGCCGTCGACCAATACGTACGCGTACCGGGCCTACACTCTTTTACTTATCATTTCTTTCCCGTGGCTTTTTTCCGGCGACTTTTTTCCCAATATTCAAAATAGTGTCCGTGAGCAGTTTTGTTCGCTATGGGTTATTTCTGTACCCCGGTCTACTTGCGCAGGCCGCAAGTATATATCCTTTTGCAGATTGGGTGTTGATCTTTGTTATGAACGATGACTGCTGTAAGGCAGCAGTGTGTGTGTGTGTGTGTGTGTGTGTGTGTGTGTGTGTGTGTGTGTGTGTGTGTGTGTGTGTGTGTGTGTGTGTGTGTGTGTGTGCGAGAGAGAGACACAGAGAGAGAGGGGGGGAGGAGAGGGAGAGAGCGAGCGTGCGCGCGTATGTGTACCTATTGATACAGCCTGTCTACATTGTCTCAACTCTATACCGTTTCACCACTTGTTCTTTCTTCTGACTGCAGGGGTGGTGAGTATTTGTATTGTTGTACAATTCGTTTCCTCCTTGCTCCCCACGCACTCTACCCAATCAACAGTCCCTCCGTCCACCTTTCACACACCGTTTTTTTAAATCCTTCTTTATGTAATCGTCCTATGCTCGCAGTGGGCTTCCCCTTTTCCTGCAGTTTTTGTGTTTGTCCGTCACTGTTCTCTGCCTGCACCCATTCTTACCACGTGTGCGAACAAAGGACGTTCCCAGAATGTTCCCCGAAAATTAACTCCTTAGTGACTAAGCAACTAGGGACACAACGCCGCACGGTCGAAACCCCTCATGGACAAAGCCCCTCACCTTCTCGATAGTATACATAATTAACTGGATCGTTACTATTTGCCCATTTCAATACATATAAAGTGTCCATATGCATGACTATTATGCAACTTATTAGTTTTAAATAAACAAATTGCAGGGGGAATTACCTTTACGGTTTTTCCG
The DNA here is from genome assembly GCA_963995525.1 of Escarpia spicata. Classification (NCBI taxonomy): domain Eukaryota; kingdom Metazoa; phylum Annelida; class Polychaeta; order Sabellida; family Siboglinidae; genus Escarpia; species Escarpia spicata. The sequence goes on from OZ023215.1 coordinate 49,223,078, forward strand.
TGAAGTGTTGTCCGTAGGCCTACCACCGGAAAAACATCAATATTGCGACACACTCTTAGAGTAGAACTAAAATGACAATGGCCAACAAATACTTTAATTACCTAAGGGAACACTCGAGAACATAACGAAATGTGTAACCAGCAGGAAAGATATGAAGAAAGCGCGAACAGGCACAGCCACTGTGCGTTGGAGAAATGTTGTTAAGTGCGGCTATGTGTACCAATTTGGGAGAAGACTTTTAAACAGAAAGTGTATATTCCCACATAAAATCTCAACTGACACTTTAAATTCCCATGTTCTTCAGTTGCTCGCCTTCCATTAATTTAAAAGACATTTTCTTATAACTATTTTTATGATCTTTTAATTAGCATAACACTTATCTTTTCATTAACTGCTGCTCTATTTAGGGACTAATCCCACTTCAATAGTGAAATTGAACAAACACATTCACTCTTGAACAACAAAACGTGAAATAACGAAAGACAGCAACTCTTTTGTAACGATTTGGTTGCACTCCCCCCGTCCCGTCTTCCGATGTCATAATAAAATTGGTAACGTAACCGCGGCGAACAATCGCCGACTTCCGAGGTCATGTCTGACCTAACTGACAGCGAGAGCGGATGAAGCTCCGGGCTCAGGCTTAGGCCTATCTTTCAGGCTTGATTATGCTGCTCGGAAGACGATACGTTTGCTGAATATATGGATGTGTTAGGTGAAATACAACAGTTAATACACACTAACAACCCCGCTCACGTTATATTCGGAGGTGACATGAACATATATCTGGCTTGGAATACGCCTCATGCACACGAGTTACGGAATTTCATATTGGATTTTAATTTTACGGTATGCATAAATGCTCCACATGCGGAATCAGTGCCTCCAGAATTTAACTTTTTTTAACCACGACTACATTAGGACTGAAGGTTCTCGAATGTTCTATTGTAGACGACTTGTTGTTTTCTGACCTTGTACCACATAAAATTAGGTTGTTGAGTGTAAACTATCCAGGTTACAATACGACAAAGAGGCTTTGCTGTGTAAGAATGTCATGTTAGCGAATTACCTAGATTATACAATGATATATTAAATATGTGCATAGAAGCATAAGAATGTATACTTACCACCTGCCCCAAAATCATTTTAATTCATCTGGTAGTAGAAGGAAGGTTCCTGGGTGGTCAAAGGAAGTGAACACATGAAACACGAGGCCATCTTCTGGCACCGACAGTGGCGAGCAGCGGGAGAGCCACACCAGGGTGACAATACAGAAATGAGGCGTATAACAAGAGCTCGGTATCGTAAGGCTGTTAGAAAAATCATGAGAGAAGATGACAGAATTTGTACTACGAAGATGGCTGAAGCCATTAGTGAAAATAGAACCTGGGATTTGTGAATAAAGGGCCGAAATACACTCTTGCCTTCTAGGCGGGTGGGTGAAGATAAAATAGTACAACTTTTTCCCATAAATATAATCACCTCTACAATAGTGTGTCACACGATGTTGATGACATGAATGTTATAAGTGCGGAGATTAACAAGCAGATCAAAGAAAATATCAGTTGATGAGGTTATCAAAGATGTCCAGCGATTGAAGCTGGGTAAGTCCGATGGTGAAAAGGGTCTTAATTTTGCTCATATAATACAGACCGAAACGTACACCTTGCCAACCATGTCGACTTGATGTTTACAGAGCTGATGCGTTTATTACAGCGCTAACTAGTCGGGTAGACCGCGGTAATACGCGAGTCGGTGGACGAACCAACTTGAACCGAACTCGTAACTGAACTGGACTCGCGCTGTGGGAATCGCCGATATAGGCGCGGCTAAAATAGCCGTACCCTGAAGTTGGGATATGAACTCGAGGTGGCCGTCGATGTAGAGGGAAAGTCAGCGCGTGGCGTCATCGGGATGTTTTAGTCACGGAAGCCGGAAGCTGGCGTTGTAAACTGTGCGAATCGCATTTTTGCATAATATATGAGTCTCTAAACCGCGAATATGAAACGTCTGGTTATTCACAGATATAATCCACACAAAAATAATTCACAGTATAAAATATTTAACATTTTAAATAACTGGACACAAGGACAGTGTTTATTGGTACATCTTAGGACGATATTTTTTAACCCCGTCATTTTGTCTATAGCCTCATGTGAACTAGTTTTGAACATTGGTGGAAGCTGGCGTTGTAAACTGTGCAAATCGTATTATTACATAGTATATGAGTCTCTAAACCGCGAATGTGAAATAATTTAAAAAAATAATCCACAGGATAAAATATTTAACATTTTAAATATCTACACACCAGGACAGTGTTTATTGGTATATCTTAGGACGACATTTTCGAACCCCGTCATTTTGTCTATAGCCTCATGTGAACAAATTTTGAACTTTCTAACATCTACACTTTGCTGACGAATATTGTACAGATAATTGAATCATATACAACTTGATGCGTATGTTTCAATGACGTATACGTTTCAATGATGTCACAATCAAAATATTATGCGCTGACTTCCGTCAAGTGTTCTAATACCAAATGCGTTCTATTACCAACACTGTTTACATGTGTATATAACATAACTACAGTACCATGACATCTGCCTGGTCAACCAGTCTTTCCCACAGATGCCTACAGTTCGCGTACAACTTTGTCCTATGTTTTTTGTCGCAAAGAAAATCATTTAGGCCTATGCAAGAATTTCCACGAAATATACGACCGAGTGTCCGCCAGATTCACATTATTATGCACGTCTTATAAAAATATACTGATATAATATTATGGGGTCCAGATACATCCACGTGAACTATAGGGTTCTAACACATAATTACAAATGTGGTTCCATAAAGATTGACGTAAGGCTAAAGTTGATCTCAACGCCACGTGTCCTTTAAAAACTACGTTATTGTCCTATTAGCATAACATAAAACCAGTTATTATATGGAGTAATAATCTATCATAGCTTTAAAAAGTCTTTATGGCCGATATGGGGATCGAACCCACGACATTCGCGTTATTAGCACGACGCTCTAACCAACTGAGCTAACCGGCCGGTGACGTCAGACAGACGAAACAGGGCGCAGTCGTTACCAATGCTAATGCACTGTAAGAATACTATGGTCACTTGTTTCCAGACATCACAACTTTACAAGACACATACCTATTTATTTTTTCCGTCAATGCCAACACGTTATACGTCATGAATCAAGCTATTACAGCTGTCGAATGTCCATGTTTTATTCATATTAAGTAATTTTGTACACACAATAGTTGGATGTCGGCTGAAAAATCGACAAACGACACCAACGAAAACCACAAATTTTAAAAGTGGTTATGTTGATAGTATTATTTTAAATGTAAATACTACACTTTCGTAGCTTCCCAGAAATATTATTGAGAAAATGAATTGATTAATTTTGAAATTTTTTAAAACTCATTCTAGCCCTTTTTCATCGATTTACGCAAACCATTAAGACTTTACAATCGTAAAAGGCACACATAGTAAGGATTACGATGTGCAGTATTTTCGTTTTAAAACAAAATGTCTTGCACAATATTGTGGTAAGGTGTGGAAGAGAAAAGACTTGATACATATAGGCCAACGTTGGCATTTAACTAATTTTAGATCAACTACTTGACTCTCCTTATTCAGAACTCATGACGCATCTATACAAAAAAAGTTGTTTGGCTATGTGAGATCACAATGTTTGACATTTTCGCCACAAGGCGCAGTGGGTAATAAGATGAATGTTACAGCAAGCACCATACATTTTTTTGATAATCTTGGTCACTGACCCAACGAACAATCATTTGTTTAAAATAATTGATCAGACACACACACACACACACACACACACACACACACACACACACACACACACACACACACACACACACACACACACACACACACACACTTAAGGGGACACGACACCCTGGATTTCCCATTTCTGTGGTCCAAAAATATATTTTTGGCGAATTTCCAGTTTCGAGATATTCGTATAATAAAGTTATCTAACTTTCAATATGTGCACGTTGTCACTATGACTGAATACGATAAATGCAATAAAAACATGATTTAGCAGGAGCCCTACTATCTTGTTTCTTTTGTTTATGTGCAATGAAGCAGCGCCGATCGAAAAATCGCTTGTTTTCGATCGCGTGTACTTTCCGCCATCTTGAAGCTTTGTTGACATGTCGCATACCACCAGACAGCTTCACTATCGCACTGCATCGTGGTTCCACTGGCTATCTAGCATATTCGGCTGTTTCCGAGATATTCCGGTTAGAATGACCCCAATCTAACCGTATCAACCGACCCAAACCCGCCCATCTACGGCAGTGATTGGATAGAATGGCGCACGTGACTGGATACGCATGCGCTGATCGGTCAAGTGCGCGAACTCGGCTCAGTTTGTTTACAATCGCCATCGTTCTACGCCATTTATTCGCCGCTATTATAAAAGATATTCTACGCACGACACCATGTCGGATGGTAGGAAGAAGCACATCGCTACTTTTGGGAAGGGTCGAAAGCGCAGGCGACTGCAACTGAGGCTTGCACGGGCTCCATCGACGGCCACAGTGGCGGCGGCAGCAGTTTCTCCGGTCGAAGGCAAAGGATCCGACTCGGACAGTGACGCGAGCGACACCCGTCAGTCTCCTGTCAGCCAGGTATTATTCATTTTTACTTTTGGCTGACATTTCATGTGCACGTACATTTTTATCACAATTTATTTGGCTAATGTACCCAGGCTATGAATACAAATGACTTACCATGTCATAAAAATAATACTGCTAATTTCAATGGTGAATGGAATTACAAGTTTGCTGGCAGGCAGGCTAGGCTAGAATTATTCTTGTAATTTATAGTACAGCCATATACTAGCTTTATGTCACACCAATGACCTGTTATATAGGCTGTTATAAAATGCAGGAATATTTGGAAAATCACACTTGTTTATAACTTGAGGAAACTGCAAAACAAATAATGTATTTTCAAATATAGTATTTACTGTGAACTGAATATTATATATTTATCAACTATTATGTTATTATAATATATAATTTGTTCGCAGGTTACTGAACCCCAGCCATCAACTTCGGCAACAGAAAAGAAGTTCTCCTTCAGGACGACTTTTCGAGATGATGGCAGCGACACTGAGGATGCGCCCGAGACAGCGAGTGACATCACGACTGTCATCACTCGATCGAGCATGCTGTCAACACTCGTGAAAGGTCTGCTGTGTCTGGAGTGTGGTGCAGCGTCGTTGGTGATCCGTGTCACCGACCACCGACTTGGCCTCGTTGCAGCGATGGAGACTGTGTGCACAGAGTGTGACACCGTGCTCAACTCCACCCTCACGTCTGACCGCATCGAGGGGTCAACTGCAGGGAACGTGCCTTTCTCCGTTGTGCGCCAGGCAGTAGCTGCATCGATGGACATGGGAGTTGGCCATGCGGGGTTGGTGAAGTTGTGTAGATTTCTCGACATGAAGCCTCTGACACACACCTCCTTCACCAAACACACACATGCCATTTGCGACGCCAACAAGGTTGTCGTGACCCGGATGCTCGACGATGCTGCCAGCGTTGTCCGTCGCGTCTACCGGGACATCGACTCGTCGATCGGGGAAGATGACGTCATCGACTTGACCGTCAGCTACGATGGGTCGTGGATGACCCGTGGTCACAAGTCGCATTACGGGATCGGCTGTGTCGTCGAGGTGATCACGGGCCTGGTGATTGACCTCCAGGTGATGTCGTTGTACTGCCAACGTTGTGCGTACGCAAGCACCCGACACGGCGGCATGAACACAGCAATGTTCAAGGACTGGTTTACGACACACGAGCCAGAGTGCAACCGCAACTACGAGGGGGCGTCGGGCGGCATGGAGGTGAAGGCTGCGGAGCTGCTGTGGACCCGCTCCACCAACCGGAACTTCCGCTACACAACCATGCTCGCCGACGGAGACGCCAGGACCTTCAACCACCTCACCAGCTTGCGTGTGTATGGCGACGTGGAAGTACAGAAGGAAGAGTGCGTCAACCACGTCGCCAAACGACTCGGCACGGCACTGCGCAAGTTGGCGGCATCGGGGAAGAAGGCTGGCGTCACCCTCGGAGGCCGGGGCTTCGGGAAATTGACGCAGGCCACAATCAACAAGCTCACTGCCTACTATGGGAAGGCAGTGCGAGCCCACCCCCATGATGTCGACGGGATGCGGGATGCGATCTTGGCGACTTTCGACCACGCCGTCTCCAATGACGAGAGGCCCCAGCACGACCGCTGCCCGGTGGGAGCTGACAGCTGGTGCTTCTACCAGAAGGCACTCGCCACCGGGCAGGAACCAGGCCCACACCGGACGAATGTGGGTACGCCGCTTGCACCCGACGTCGCTGAGCATGTCAAGGACGTCTACACCCGGCTGGCCCATGTAGACCTCCTCAAGCGCTGCACGCTGGGGAAGACGCAGAATGCAAATGAAAGCATCCACTCAGTGGTGTGGCACAAGTGCCCAAAGACGAGCTTCGTTGGACTAGAGCGCGTTGTCTCCGCCACCTGCAGCGCAGTCTCGGTATTCAACGCTGGCATCGAGGTGACAATGAGGAACCTCTGTGAGGTGATGCAGGTGCCAACAGGTGCCCACTTGTTGGCATCTGCAGAGAAGGCCGACCGACAACGCCTCAGTCAGGCTAAGCGCCAGGCTATGTCAGCGTCGAAGGAGGCTAGGCAAACCAGGCATATTGCAAGGACACGGGCGGCGGAATCTGCACCGACTAACTATGGTGATGGGATGTTTTAGGTTCCAGCAGAACAGAACAGTGCACATAGAATTATAATGAACTGTGAATATTACATCAAGTGACATTTTTTCAAATATAATTCTTATTTGTGCTTCACAAAGTATATGTTTGATAACATTTTTACTTTTCAGTCTATAATCTTGTACTTTACATCCTCAGAAAGAACATAACTTGGAGGACATATGTGTGTAATTTCAGGTCTCTGTGCCTATTTGTTGTTATACAATTCATTGTTGAAATGTTCACAAACTTTGACGTCGTTTTTCTACAATACAATTATTTCACTGAACTGACTTCTCTTATTGCGTAGATCTCGGCTATTTCCCAACCGAATCCTTTGAAATTTTCAGAACTTCTCCATAATATTGCTCTCCATGTTATAACATTGAGAAATGGACAAAATATTGCAAGACAAAAATTCTACCACACAAAATGTTCATATTTTGTTTGAAATTTTGTAACAAGAATTTCGTAAAATCGTATAAAAAAAAATAAAAAAACAATCAGCAAAAACTCGACGTTATAACATGCAGGTGTATCTTAGTTATATGCCCACAAAGTTGCAGTGAATTTGGCCAGCCCATTATGTAGATCTAGGCTTTCAGCTGGTACCATTGAAATTTTAAATGGCCGCCCCGATAAGGGTCAAAAGGGGGTCCAAAAAAATTAAAAAAATTATCCACATTCCTTTTGTAATATAATAAAAACTGTCCTAAAATTTCAGCAAGCTGTCCTAAGAAATAAGAAAAATTCAATTCAGGGTGTTGTGTCCCCTTAAATTATGTACGTATAACGCTTCATCAGCATTTAACCTAAGAAATAATTACACGTTCTTAGATTAGCTTACACAAAAGTATATTCCATTCAGTTCCAACGATGACGTATAATTATTGCATGTGAAAGATAAATCACTATCAATAAACATAGCAGTTCTTTGATGTGATTGCATAATGGTAAAATTGTTTGTTGGTATTGCAACACATGCACGCACGCACGAACACACGCACACCCGCACACACGCACACATGCACACACGCACTCACGCACACACGCACACACGCACACACGCACACACGCACTCACGCACACACACATGTACGCACGCAAGCAGCACGCACACATACACACACCCACTCGCGACTAACTGATTTAGAAAAAGGATGAAAGAAGCAACACCGGAACGCTGTGTCTATGTGATGCAGAACAAGTCCAGATGTTCCAACAACCTGCGTTCAGTTTACAGTTTGTTTATCTCAAGGAATAATTCTGAGTATGTTCAACGATTTAATTATCTACATATGCCGAAGTAACACAGCAGGAAAGATTATGAAAAGATTAGCGCGTCCATTGATGTTTATCCTTACGTGAGTTGACAATGTGTTTGTCTCGCTTGTTTTATGCTTGTTGAGGGGTGATAAAGGTAGTTCTTATATAGCGCAGTATCCTGTTCTTATGACTGATCAAAGCGCTTTACACTTTACTCTCTGGCAGACCTGTTCAACCGAACACTATCTCGAATTCTCTAAAAAAAACATTCAGCCACGCTTTAATTAATGAGCGCAATACACATATATCTGTCTATTGTCAAGTACGCATCCATACAGCTGAATAAAATAGAGCAACGTACAGTGAATGAACTTGCCTAAGATTCGAAACGGCTGCAAAGGATTTGAATCTGGGTTATCGCGATTGAGAGTCTGATGCTCTGGACATTGCGCAACCGCGCGCGACAGACGCCATGTGCGTCTGTGTAAACTAAAAAAAATCAGAAGTCAGCTTAAAGGCAAGTTTATTTCAACCGCAGTATGCTAGGTGCGACAAATAGACGTCATGTGCGTATGCGTAAACTAAACAAATCAAATAGAACTACGCATTTAAAACTGTTCGGTATAACCTTGAATAGGAAAGGTGGTGAAGATTGATTCGCGTGAGCTCACGAGGTCGTCTCTTGTTTTCAAAGTATGGATCAAGATATATATATACAAGACCTTCACGACCTGACTTACAAGGTGTCGCCGTGACCTCTTGCGGTGTTCCTGTTTTGTTCTGTGTTTAACAGTGTCTGGTGCCAGACAGTCAACAACAACGCTTGCAGACAGGTATATAAACTACATGCTACATTTGATTTCAAAGTTCCATGTAACAAAAATACACAAGGATGTATAGATTTTAACTACAGAGAAATGTGTTGGAAAAAAACAAATAAATGACACAAGGCGATACCCATAAACGAGACAAAAAGCGCCATGCCGAGGATTGATAGGCATTTTTACTATATATAATACACCTTTTTCCCGATATTGCCCTTCGGGATATTGATCACATTACAAACATCAAGAGTGTTGACTTGGTCTCCATGTTTTTCTCATTCCACGCCACTTTTGATGTGCTTACTTTGCATTATGTTATGTGACATGTTTTATATTATGTCATACTTTGTATTATTTATGTACTTTGCATTACTTTTTGAAATTGGCTCCCTCATATTGTTTGATGGACAGTTGATAATATTATACAAGTCCGCCGTCATTTCAAGTTATATTTGTTTCTTTGCTTATTCATCTTACTTCCTGAGCGTCCATCTGTCTTTAGTCCTGCTTATAGCTTTTGAGACTTACCAAGCCGGTCGTCTTGATGCGACTCTGGGCTTGGTTTTCGAAAGCTTAGTCAAAAAAAAGTGTTCGTATTATTCTAGTATATAGATAAACGCCAACTTTGGGGACAACCGGACAGCATCTCCTCCTGTGTGTCGATGTCCACTTGCCTCTTTCTACGTTCATTTGTTTCCCTTGAACTTTGACCTGTGATCTACCAACTGGTGGTGATCCACTCTTCAGAGGGCGCCACTGTGGCATTACGTTCGCTTTACCTGGACATATTTAGCAGCTAACTTTATGGCCACAGAGTTCTCATCTGAGACTCTCAGATCATTAGTGTAGACAGTGAGTGAACATTGCTGGGGCGACGACCGTTCCTTGGGGTGCCCCCGTTGACGTGTACAGGAGGTCTGACGAGGTATCGTTGACGTTCACATACAGCCCTCTCTTGAGCAGAAAATCCAAGACTCACAAAATAATTCTGGGGTTGATCTGAAGTTTAAGAAGTTTGTTGCACAGAATGTGTGGTTGCCTGGTATTAAAAGCAGAAGAAATATATAGGAATAAGGTGCGCACATATGAGCGTGGCTTCTCAAGGTGAGGGCAGGCACCATGTAACAGTGTGATAATAGCATAATCTTTCGACCGGTTCCGTCTGTACGCGAACTGCACAGGATCAAGATAATCCATGGGACTGTCCTCTTGTGATGCGAGTCGAGCGAATATTAGGCGTTCCATGCACTTCACAACAACCGATGTTAGCGCCACTGGGCGGTAATTGTTCAGTTCAGCAGGGTTTGGCACTGGACGAATTTCCGATAGTTTCCACAAAGTGGGGATAGACTGCTCTAAGAAAGAGCGAACAGTTGAACAAGTTACACAGCCCGCCTGCTAACTGAACTAAACACTCCTTCAGTAATCTCCCTTGATGTCTAAGGCCTTGCTGGGGTTGAGTCTTTTCAACTCATTTCTCACTTCGTCTTGATCTATCGACACCAATGTTTCTCCTTTATCTAGCAACTGCTGTTCAATTTGTATTTTGACTGCTTCAGTTTCTGAACTAAAATCATGTTTGTCAAAGCGACAATAAAAATATTGAGATCTTCCACCTGGCTTTCCAGATCTTGTTTATAATTGTCTTTTGTCACGACTATTAGCGACTATTTCCAGTCGAACTTGAAAGAGGAGTGTTGATAATAAAAAAGAAATTACAATAAAACACTATTGTTTATGCAAGTGAACACGTCACCATGTTGGTGTAAGGATTGGCTTGTTTGGATTCGTGCCTACGATCATAGCAAGACTTTCACTTCTGGACGCAATATAAGGAGTGGGTTCTCCGTGGAATTCAACTCAGACAAGGTTCGACTCGTCATTTGAAGACATTCGTGTGCCTGAATCAGGTAAGGAAGGTTGATGTTTCTTTCAGGATATGTTGTTAAACAGTCGATGTTGGTTCTTCGCTAATGTTCTTAATATTTCCTCACTAACGTTCTTAATACTAGAATAATGTTGAAGTTATACTGCCCGCACAATTTTATTTGATAAACAGTGTTTGCAATTGACATGTTGCGCCATCGAAATTTTTAAATTGTAAATAAAACATTCAATTTCTAAAGAACCGTTAGTGCCATATAACGTGGAGGCACGCGGGCCTACCGGCGAATGCATTTGAAGTTAGATGTCTCTACAGACCACAAACTGGAACGGAGTACAACTATAAAACTGTTCTTCATCTCATCATATAATAACACATTTCAATGACTAGTATAACGTAAATGACCACTAACTCCATTTAAAGGATTCCTGATATGAATAATGGAATCTGCAAATTGCAATACAGTAGAACTTGTCTTGGACGAATTCTCACGTAGCCGACCACCTGTCTTGGGCGATTACAATTCTAGGCACGAATTGTTTCTAACTGTAATGTACGGGTCGTGAGCATAACGTCGTCAGTAAATTGAAAGCCGAAGTGTGGTTGTAGCGTTTGTACAATTGAGTGCAGTTCAAATGAGAAGAACGAACAGACAAATAGGCACCTGTAAAAAGCTGCCAACGGCAATGAACTTGACAGAATTCCTGGTACTTCACTCGTTTCAGTTATCACACGATAATATACAACACGTTCACACTGAGTCACGTGACTACTAAATATTAAAAACATACAACGGAAGATTGATCCAACAATATTATTACTCCATGTATACTGTACTAATAAATATTCTTGTTATTTACCTGCAACCACCTGTCTTGAACGACCGCTTTGATTGGGCGTAAGGAGTGGTCAACAGAGAGGTATATAGTATTTGTTATTTATTTCTCTCCATGCAGACTTGCTTTGAAGAGACAATGCGTGGGAGAATCATCTTACTCTTCGCCTTGCTGGCTTTGGCAGTTAGGAATGCAACCTAATAAATCATTCGCAGTGGCGCAGTGAATAGAGCATCGGACTCTCGACCGAGAGAACCCGGTTTCGAATAATGTGCTGCCGAGTCGAACCTTGGGCAAGTTCGTTCACTCTACGTTGCTCCAATTCACTCGGCTGCATGAATGAGTACCTGGCTATAGCCAGAGGTGTCCTGTCTATAGCCAGAGGTGTATATTTGTTTACGAATAATCTTCGGGCATGATTGTAGCGAGGCTAAATGCTTCCCAGAGAAGTCGAGATGGTGTTCGATTGAACAGGTCTGCCAGGGAGTAAAGTGTAAAGCGCTTTGAGCAGTCCTAAGGACTGGATACTGCGCTATACAAGAACTTACCTTTACTTTTTCCAATATGCGAACTCTCCGGTATTATCTGAGAATATTCTGATGATAGTTTGCTGGTGTAATCAATTCGTTTTGATGACGTTACCAAAATGCAGCTGTTTAACACGCTTGACGAACTGTGATTGATCAATAGGAAGAAGCCGATGATCCGAGTGTGTCGATGATCGAAGAACACGACGAGACGACCAGTGAGTGTTGGCTACAACAATTACGCACACAATAACGCGAACTACGTGTGCTCGTAGAACATAATAACTACGTATGTGGCAGGTGCTATGTGGCATGTATAGTGCATTGTATGGTATCACTGCACGTGCGCACGTGCTACCAGGTATGTGAATATGCTCAATTTGGTGCATTGTGGCAGTGTAACTCATCGTAGTCTCTTTCTACGTTCATCTGCTTCTTTGAATCGATGACGTCTGAACTACCAATTTATTGTGTGCTTAAAAACGACAGTTGAATTATTTAATCACGTGTGTGTGTGTGTGTGCGCGCGCGCGCGCGCGCGTATGTGTGTGTGTGTGTGTGATAAGTTATGCTTTTCTAGATGGTCTTTCTCCTACCTGATAAGTGATCAACTCTCTAGATGGCGTCACTGTATACGAATTTAAGATCAAAATGATGACAATGTAATGATGATAGATAAAATAAATATAATGTTTCCAGGTGTATGTACATATTTTGTTTGCATGAATGCATTCTACTTGCGATATGTACGTACGTATACATAGGCCTATACATGTACGCCTCAACTTTGTTTATGTATACATGAAAATAGTGAACAATAAACATGGGAGTTGTATTCGTTTTTGAACAGTCAACAGTCAACTATTTCAAAACACCTACACATATATGCATTTCCTTCTTTGCAGATGATGACGCTCGCGTCAAAAGAGGTATTTCGTAGAATATTCATTCATACGTTGAATTTTAAAATATTGTA